>ML218564.1:22418-36833 GCA_004785975.1 Popillia japonica
ATAATTTAATCACCTAATCACGCCTGAATTTTATAAAATTAAGCTCTTAACTAGGTTTTTTTGCCATGTTTTTCCCTAGTCCTTGAACAGAATTATTAGAGCTTGACAAAAAAATACATTGATATAAGGAGCATTAGTGTTATGATTATAAATTTACATTTCAAAATATGTATCTTAAATTCTCCACTATATTGTAAACATAATCCTATATATCACTGAATTTCTTTGTCTGTAGATAATTTTGTTGATAGGCATGGATTGTTATTTATTTATAATTTGACACAAAATAAATGTCAATTTTATTCCACTGAAGAAGTTGTTACGAAAACCAGATTATATATATTGTAAAGGTTTTGGAATAAATTTGACTTTTGTTCGAATTGCAAGTGTTATCATTGACCTAACAAGTGGAAAAAACTATCTAGATAATAAGTTAGAAGGTCATAAAAATACATATATATCACTCAGAAAAGCAAAACGATCTTTGAGAACAGATCACAAATTTCCAGCTATCAACATTTCTAGGATATGCATTGCTTAAGATACAAAGTGCCACTGGTTTCCTCTAGATCTTCATCTTGTTCATTGTTTAAAATATCTACGTTCACTGACCGTAAAATCTAAGATAGCTACGAAGCTGCAATTAATACGAAAACGCACAGAATTTGTCGACAGGTTCGGTAAATTGTATATATTGCGTGTCAAAGCCATGTTGAACATTTGATGAAAAAAAAACTAATGTTGTACCTGGAGCGGCCAAATACACACAAATATAGCAGAAGGTAGAATTTAGCTTTTTGGCATTTAAATAAAATACTAATCCCACCAATTTTACAGTTATGAACCTGTACCTACTTAGACTTACTACTTACTTAGACTTATATCTCGAATATGTATTCTTATTCTAGCCATAAATGTAGCAATTAACAATAGAGTTCGATTTTTATTGTATGATTTTCTCTACTTATGATAATATATATATATAGATTTAAACGGGATAGAAAACCACAAAGCTACCCACCCAGTCCCTTAAAAGGTCAGGAAGAACCTTATTGCCGCAAATATCATAAATTCGCTCGCGAAGGGAAGGCTATAAAACAAAATGAAATCGAATAGTCGCGTAAAATAAATTAAGTGTAAGAAAAAGTTATATAAATTGTCGTTATGATTTAACGATGCTATGATACGATATAGCGTTAGTGACTATTTGATAAAAATTTATCGTTGGAATGTAATGAAAAGACAAGAAAGTAGTTCAGATAGGAAGAGCTGAATGTAATTTTTTTTCGATGGTTCAGCTGCGCTCGCCATAAAAGCCATGAATAAATAAAAATTCGTACGTATCACACATTTTAGACTTCTAGTTAAATAACTTTATAACTTAATCCCTCCACCAGATACAGCTGCGGCTTGTTTACGAATTTGTACTAAAACAACTATGGAAAAACATGCGCACTCGTTGTGATATTCCATCAGCTCTAGCTACAGTTTTTGTAACTGCAGGCACAAAGTTTTTGGCTGTTACTTTCGAATAAACTGCTATTGTATGTTAATGTTTGCTAAAGTTCGATATCTGATAGTCCAATAATTTTTTTTGGGAGTTTTACTTCATATGTTTGACAAACGTTTACATTACAGAAACAAATTCTTTATTAAATCTTAAATTATTGATGTCTTAGTTCAGATAAATGTGCTTTAAAGACTATTTCAATGGATTTTGAATGCTATAATACTGATTGCATCAAATACATTTAATTCATTTTTTCTTGTCAATAATTCGCTAGAATTGTATTGAATTAAGATTCTAGGCTCCGCACTGTTATTGTTTGGATAACAGTTTTACCAATTTGATATACTTAGAATTTTGTATACAGTACGTAGTGACAGCCGTCACTTCCCCCCTCTAACTTTGTATACAGGGTTAGTTCATAGAATAAAGAAGGATAGATATTAACGAGTCGATCCTAAATACAAAATTTTGTGCGTCTATGTGAACAGAGTAATGAGAAAATGGTTTTTTTTTAGTTGAGTCTGGCCCTGACGCTTCTAAGATATCAGAATCATCAACTGTCGGTATACACTAAATGCTGGGATTTACATTTTGTTTAGTATGGTTTAGTATGAGCTTCGCGCTAGCTGTGCATGCAGCAAAAAAATTGTACTCAGAATGTTTTCCAAATTGACGTCATCCATCAACTGTCACAATTCTGCAAGGTGTATATCGTCTTCGGGAAACAGGTTCAATAATTCCACGTTACGAAAGTCGCGGTCTTGAGAGATCACGCAGAGTGCTCCAAGCGGAGGAGGAAACATCGTGAAAATGAACCCCAGCGACAGCAAACCTAGCAGAGGAGTAAATTTGTCCCAAACTACCGCGTATAAAATTTTGAAAACCAATTCACCGGGATGCATTACCATAGGTGATACGACAAAAAAATGAAGACACCGATGCAAAAAATAGGCAGCTCCATAATTTACAACTCTAATACAATTTCCATATATTACAACTGGTAACAGAAATATAATGAATATACATTATGCTTCATTAATTATGGAATAATGGGAAATATTTTAACTGGATATACTATGTGTCAAATAGTGACCATTGACCAAAAATAGCTTTTTCAAAATCGCACCGTTTTTGAGATAAAGGTCTTCAAAGTTCCAGAAAAAAAATCGTTTTTTCATCTCTAAGCGAATCTACTTGTACGATGAAAATAAAATTTGGCATGGGGATTTCTAATAAGATGCTTCTTTTGGTGGAATTTTCTGAAATTAGCAAAACTACAGCAAAGAAAAAAATATCCCATTGTGTAAACGTCAATAGAACTTTTTGTTTTTTGATTTACAAGCACGAAATCAGCATCACCTAACAGACTAGTTAAAATGCCAAAAATGAGTTCCTCTTGTAGAAACTTCGTTCGGCTTGGTTTTCGAGAAAAAATAGAAAGTTCGGAAGGATTTGTGGCTAAAGATTGTTTAAACAGCAAAAATCCGAGTAGCTAAACACTCAAATTTTACGTCACTGGCGCAATTATCATTTTAGGACAATTTTTCGACTACTCTTTAATACTTCCTATGTAAACAGCATCATATTCACTCTTGGTAGCGAGATGGAATCAATGATTTTTTTTCTGGAACTTTGAAGTCATCTCGAAAACGGTGCGATTTTGAATAAGGCTATTTTTAGCTGGGTCATTATTTGACGCGTTGTATCTCCAGTTAAAATATTTCTCATAATTAATGAAACACCCCGTATAAATGCATCGTTAATGGATTCGGTGCAAAACGGGGACTGCCTCGTTTTTGCACGGAATGAATAGTTTATACTTCGGCCTCTTAAATGCAACATATGCAATTTGAAAGATTTGCCATGGCGTTCAGCAGACTGTGGACGGCCATCATTGCCTATTGTTATTCTGTGCAGTTTGCGAAATTTAGAGTTTGTGGAAAAATAGTTTTGTAAAATATCGGCTAGCAATAGTTCAAGCGAAGAACTTCGGTCAGAGATCCTAATTTTTCTTCCGATGAATTTGGAAATAATATTAGACGGTTTCCTGTGTTTATTTCAAGTGTCTCATCACTGGACCGAAGTGATTCTGGAAGTAATCATGGTGAACAAAAAGACAGAGTTGCGATAAATCAAATTGTTAAGAAACGAGCAAAAGATGAAAGTAAGTAGGTTAAGAGTATTGCTAAGAAAAGTAAACCTGAGGGAAAATCTTACATCGGCATTAAAAAGAAAAATATGTCTGACAAGTGAAAGAAAATCTGTAAAAAAGTGTAAATTCAAACAAAAAATTAAAAAATAAACGACGCTGCTAAGCAATATATGTGGATAATCTTTAATAATGTTAACAAAGAAAAGCAGGACATATTTCTAGGAGGACCAATACTTTTCTCATTAGACAGGTTGTCAGATATAACTTAGGGCTTGTATTAATGTTTTCTGTTCATTATATGGCGCTAGTAAGAAAAGAGTAGAACATATTATCAACAGTTGAAAGATAAAATTCACCTAAAAACATGGGTGGAAAACACACCAATCGTTCTATCATGATACGTAAAAATGTAATATATGAAATTGGTTTGCATACAGTCATTTCCAAAAAAATCAATAAGTTTTATTTGTCACCTGAACTAAATATGCGGAGGGAGCGGTAAGGAGGGAGGGGAAAGCAATGAAGAAGTAAAAAGGAATCTGATAACCGAAAATCATGTACATGACCAGAAAACAAATTATTTTTACTCAAAAATGAAGAGCGATACTGCAGAAATTTCAGAGAAAGAAAAATGAGACGGAGCTCTTAGCTTTTGATTTTCAACAGAATATGCCTCTTGGATGATTTTTTTAAACGGCAACTGTGGGAATACAACTTTTGTGTATTTGCGGCCAGTTCTGCAAAATCGTAGTTTTTCATGTACGATGAAACCAAAGCCAAGAAGGGAGCTATTGATGTAACCTTTTTACATTATTTTCTTGAAAATTTTCTAAACTGCAGCTGGCAAAATAAGAATCAAGTTTTGGCTCAGTATCTTTACTTGTTTGCAAATACCAATTGATTTGCTGAACCTATACACAGATATCCAAAATTAGGATTAAGGTAGTTTTCTACCTTGTGACCAGAACTTCAGATTGATTGAACAGGAGAAAAGGAAATGGGAAAGAGTGGTGTTGCCAGAAAAATGGGTTGCATTGGTAAAAAATACATGCCGCAAAATTTAGAGCGATTCCAGTTTCCCAAGAAATGATTTTGAACTTCAGCAGTCATTCCAATTGAGCTTTTAAAGAGTATGTGCCAAACAAAAAAAAAACTGTATCTCTCTATCGTATTATAGAGTAAACAGCAAGACGAGTGGAATGCAGCTGCTTGGCCAGTGCTTTTTTTAAGGACTTGTTTACCCTTCAGAAACATGGCGCAACGCCGATGTTATCTTTTCCTACATTACTCTTCTACTTTGGACTGTTATCACTTAAGCGCTCCAAATATTTACATGTTTACTCTCCGAGGCATAAAGGAGGGAGCTTCAACGTCTTCTTTTTAATATTGTGAGCCTGACAAATTTCCAAAACACGTATTTTGTGAATATATTATGTATTAAGTTCTAGAGTTTAACCCTACATATGAATAAAACTTGTCAGTCAAAAGAATTCGTAGTAATAGTTTTTTACTTGTCCTCAAAGAATTGCAAGAATGGAGCTGCCTCCTTTTTTGCAAAGGCGACTTCAATTACGGTTACGCATAGTAGTAGAGTTGTTTAAAAATTCTTAAACGAAACTTCCCAAAATTGGATTAGATATGGAAGTCGCATTCCGTGGCCAGCTCGTTGTCCAGATCTAAATCCACTAGACTTTTTTCTGTGGTGATAGATGAAAATTTATTGAATGCTTACCGTCCCTATATTGAAAAGGCCAAAGCTCTGTGAGATCTCCTTTTTGTTGCAACACAACGCATTCGCCGCATTGATCCCTCTATTACTGCTCATGGTGGACACTTTGAACATGTTTTGAAAATATTTTGTCCTGCTTGTCTTAAGTCAGTTCTTCTTAGGACCACCACAAGATTTTTTTTATAAAAAATAACTAAAATCTAATATTCATAAACATACTTCGTAATAGGAAGACCAGCTGTACAACTGAATGCCGAATTTATAAAATTTACAACGCCAGAGGTCACTCAACTGCCGACCTGTATATTTATGTCCCTTTGTCTCTCGTTTGTCAAATACCAGCCAGCTGCGATTCAATGACCGAAGATCCACATTATCGACCTACTGAAGACTTGAATAGCGAACAAGAAAATGCGAAAAACGAAGAGCCTTTGAGACGAAAAGACTGAAAAGAAGACACGTTAAGTAAGGCAACTGGAAAAGGGAGCAGAATAAAAGAAGAAGAGAGCTAGGCAACTTATATAAAGGAAAAAAGATAGTTGATGGGAAATGGGAGTACAGCATTCCAAAGCAACAGCGAGTTCTGAAAGAGAGGTGTTCGTGCAAAATATCTACCAAAAATCAAGATTCAGCAAGGAAGCCTACTTTGAAATGTTAGTTGGTTTCAGAGGAGGATAGAAAATCAGAATTTGACAGGTTTTGCAAATTGAGTTGGAAAGAAAAGAAACCTTTTGTGCAGCTGGATATGAAATTAGGTGAAACTCAACGACAAAGAGATCGAAAAGAAGAGGGGAACTCGCGCAGGGTAAATAGCTTTAGTTACTATTTACGAAAAAACAACCACTCGAGGTGTGCAAAAGAATGTATCTTAATTCACTGGGAATAAGGGAATGGACAGTACGTTCCTAGAAATGTGAAAAGAAAGAAGATGAAACAGAACCTGGTGTACACACTACGGCTGATGATGACGAAGCTATAGAAACTGAGACAAACCGGAAAAATAAGGACCCAAGTCAAAAGAACATGAGAAGATTGGTTGTTAGAAGAATAGATTCCCTTAAACTATTTCTTGAAAGTCTACCAAAGATGGAGTCGCATTATTGCAGATCAACATCTAACAAATTATATCTCCAACCACAATGGCAGTCCAAACAACAGTTGTATGAACTGTACAGTAAATATTGGTGTCTTCAAAGGAACGTCGCGCCATTTTCTATTACTTATTTTGAATAACTATTTCAACGACATGAATTTGAGTCTGTTTCAGAGAAAGAAGGACGAATGTAACTTATGTGTGGCAAAAAATGCGAATAATATTTTAGAAGAAGAATACACAAAGCATCAAGAAAAGAATCCAGAGAGGAGAACCAGGATAAAAGCAGTGAGAGCAACAAAGTGTATACAATGGACTTGCAGGCAGTTCTTTTGTGCCCGAAATGAAACGTCGCCAGTTTGTATTTTAAAACAAAGTTAGCTGTACACAAGTTCACTATTTTCGATATTAAAACACATTCTGGATATTGCTTCTTATGGAGAGAAATTGAAGGTACGGTGGGTGCAAATGAATTTGCTACTATAATTTACTACTTTGCAGAAACCCAGCTGCCACATCTTCAATCTGGACAAGAAGTAACTTTTTACAGCGATGGCTGTCCTGGCCAAAACCGTAATGCAATTCTGTCCAGTGCCTTACTTAATTTTGCCGTCCATCACAAAGTGCGTATTGTCCAGAAATATTTAGAGCGAGGTCATACACAAATGGAAGCTGATTCCATGCACTCTTGCGTAGAACGGCAACTACGAAATAAAATTATAAATGTGTCTGCAGATTAGTTATCACATGTTCAAAAAGCTCGTAAACGACCAAAACCATATCAAGTAAAATATTTAGAGTACAGTTTTTCCGAAATTTTAGCAGCATGCAGTATACTGTAACTGACTTGCGTGCACTATGTTACCACCCTAATGGTACACTTGAATTTAAGCTTCGACACACTCAGGAGTGCCAGCCTCTCCCAATTAGAAGTAACAAAATGGTACCTTTAGGCATACCATTTAATGAGATCCCACAACTGTATCAAAAGAAATTGAAAATTAAAAAAGAAAAGTTTCAACATCTCCAGGTGTTAAAAACCACTATGCTGTCCGATTACCGATTATGATAACCGATAACCGATTATGATAACTTACAGCATCTTTAAAATTTTGTTTTTCATAATTTATTTTGAGTTTACTTGTAGTACTGTTTGTTGTCGAGTGTTTAGTTATATGTTTAATTTTAAGTAGATTAATGCTAGTTCTAAGAAATATATATGTATATATATTTTATATTTTCTTGAAGTACTTTTCTGTTTAATTTCAAATAAGTAAACACTGATTATCAACAAACTATTTCTTTCATGTTTTCACCTTTTTGTAATGAGCTCGTGACCTCGTAACTCCAGATACTTTGGGATTTAATGGAAAAACTTCGTAACTCCATTGTAACACCTAAGTATTGTATGGATCTTTAAAAATATTGATATAACTGATAAACTAGCTACCTACAGTTATACATATAAATAGAGACTGTCCTTGTTTAAAAAACAGTAAAGATAAATAAATTTATTTGTTTCCTCCGAATTTTGTCATTTGGGAGTTATGAGGTTTGCTAATTAGGGTGACGAGCTGCAATCTGCTTGTACATTTTTACTTAGCACACCATTAAAGTTCTTTTGTAGTAAATAGTAAAGCAAACTAGCGAGCGCATTTCAATGCACCCTTCTTGTTATAAGCTATTGCAAGGAAGTACGCTCAGTTAGGGATTTAAAATGTGGGCATTGCGTTTTATGAAATATATCATATGCAAACTAAACGCTGGTTATTTTATTTCAAACTTATATTTGTTACTAGTTCGCTTGATTGACTTGCATTGAAACAGATTGTTTATATTTTTCTGTGTATTATCTGTTATTATTGCTCAACTTTTAATGAACGTCAAATACTAAAAATCAATCTCAGCGGATTGAGCACTTAATAGATTTTGATTACCATTCCAAAGATTATATGTACATACATAGACGTAGATTAGCTGTTCTGTTTAACACAAGGTGTTTTTTTCAGTAAAGGATTACAAAAATCCAATATTTTGAAAGAGGGGTAATTCTAATGTTATATGTAGGAATTTACAGATCTGGGCATTTAAAGTAACAGCACCAATGTTACGACCTGCATTGGATAAAACAAATATGATAAAAATTTTTCAGGTAAATCATAGCTGGAATAGAACTTAAAATATATATCTATACAATTTTAATTAATAATAATAATATAATAAATATGAAAACGTATTATTATAATCCAAGAACGCCCTACATGTCCGCTTGATAAGCCGTCAATCAAATAGGACAGTTACGGAAACTTAATTAGCGCTAGACTATACTAATACTGGCAGCGGATCATCATCATCTTAATCTACATAGAACGGACGCTCCAGAAACTCATCGAGTGACAATATAACACGCGAAGTTATAATTATTACGACTGACACATAAAGCGTAATTACTGAGCCATCTCCATAACTTAATCGAGATCTTCACTACCGCGTAAAGCAGTCAGTATTTGCGGTTCGTCGGCAACGCGTAACAACGAAAACATCTTACCATTGTTGTCTGCGATTTCCGTTCTTCCTACAACGACCCGATTTTCATCGAACCCTCCTCGTTCCAGCCGATCAGATAGCCTTGTTCTTCCTGAAAACATAACACAGACACATCCCTTTTACTTAGCGGATGATCAATTTACGATGAGATAGTTTATTAATAGAATTCCAAACACGACAAGTCGCAAATAATTTATTAAGGCATAAAGTTCGTCTAGACTGCATGATTCTTAAAAAAGGACGATACGTACTAAATGCAAGTGCAATATCTTCGATTAAGAAAATGATTGTACAAAAGCTCTCTTGAGTTGGTGCCACGTATAGTGAAACGAAATCATGCTTTTCAACGGACACTAACCCTAACTATTAATTGTTCTATAAAAGCTTACTTATTCTTTTGCAATCATGACGCACGAAAATGTTTCTAGACCACTAATTCCGATTTCTCTGGAATTTGATAGTGTATGCAGCCAATCTCTAAAAGCTTGTACAATGTGTTATTGTCTCTCATTTCATTGCTAATTGGCGGAACAGTTGATTTGATCCAGATATGCCACATTAAAGAAATGCTTGATATTTGCCCAGAGAGAGAGAAGGATGCAGATAAATGCAAAGACAATATTCGAAATGTAGAACTTATTATGGAATAGACCAAATAAAGTCAACCTAGATTGCTCGCTAATACCTCCACGTATTCAAGAAAAGAACTATTGCTTAATTAATATATCTATTCGAGAAATCTACTTCAGTTCATATTAAAGAATCAAAAAAATTCAGGAAGTACATATATCGAATTTTATATGCTTGCTAGTTAACCATAGTAAAGATTTGAACCGCTATTCCGTGAAATCTATCTAATTTCAGATGACTAATGTTTTCGTTGAATATATGTCCCAAACAAGAGTTGAATACTAAAGCATAATATTCAGCGATATGAACTCATGGAAGCCTGGCACCTATTGTTTACGCTAAATGTGGAAATGTAAATTACTGCTTAATGGAAGGGAGTGTCTTCGCGTTTCTGTAGATTTATATTACAGCGAATTGAAGAAAAACATTAGTAGGCGCTACTGTTGACTTATGATGCCAGATATAAAACAATTAGAACATTTTAAAAGTAGAGCATTTTAAATTTCCCTTTCAGTGCAGCAAAGAATTTACGTTTATTTGAATATAAATATAAACCTCTCCGCAAAAGTACTGCAATTATTTTTATTGGTATAACACCATATTTTGAAATGAAAGCATTACATGCGGCGCATTTAGTGTGAACGGTAGTGTAAAATTTAATATGATATAACAGTCTCTCACCTTTCTTTTTAGGCGTTGGAGTTGGCTGAACTGTCGTCTGCTTTATTGTTGTAGGTGCTGGAATTTCTGAAATTAATAAGTGGTTGTATATTTTTTCAGGGGTTGGGTCTTTCTCTTTAATTAAAAAAGATGAATTGTAATGACACCGTTATACGCACCTTCTAACTTAATAACACCATCCGTCTCACCTAGAGAGTTTTTGGCGACGCATTTGTAGGAGCCGAAGTCGGATAAACCTACGTTGCGAATTTTGAGCATCATGTATTTCTTGTAGCCGCTATCCATTGATACAGCTTCGTATTTGTCACCTATGGACATATTATCTACGATGAAATATTAGAATGTATCTTGAATCGACTACTAACTATTGTTGTTACTTCTGCTAGGACAATCAAAAAATTGCAAAAATATTGGAGGTTGTTAGTAGTATTGCGTTACAAAATAACTGCGACAACATTTTATCAATATCCTGAACTTTCACACACATGTACAGTGCGTCTCGTATCGTATTAACCACATAGAAGTAACATTAAAAAGCTGTAATGTTTTTAAAAGAGATAAAAAAAAGTTAAATTTCAAGTTGCTCTTTATACAGAGTATTTTTGAAATAGGTACAATAAAAAAATAGGAAAAATGGTGAGATACAATTGTGTAGAATATAAATCCAAAACATTGTAGTACAATTACGAAACGAGTGTAGAATTAACCCCCCCCCCCCTCCCCCCCTATAAATTATAATATCTGCCGGCTGTGAATGCACAATGTATTTTAAAGAAATACCTCGATTGAACTAACGCAAGTGTAAGAGGGTGTTACTAACAATCCGTAGAACAGTTGGAAAGACATGGGGCCTCAAGCCGCATATGACCTACTGGTTGTACACTACGGTAGTAACACCGATGATACTTATGGCCGCCTGGTTTGGTGGCCAACGAGGACGTGCGAGGGCGGATCTGTCAAAGGTTCAGCGTTTGGCATGCCTTAGCGTAACTGGAGCTATCGAGAGCACCCCAACAGCTGCAATGGAGACCATGTTAAACATACCTCTGCTTGATATATTTATCATGGGAGAGGCAAGAATGGGAGCATACAGACTGAAAAATACTAACAACTGGAAAACCCACTATGTATCGGGATACACCAGTATAGAAACAGTAGTCAAAAATCCAATCTTCGACATGGGCAGCGACATAGCAATCACGAAAATTTCCTACGACAAACCCTTCAAAGTCTTTTTGAACTGGGATGAGTGGAGAAATGGTGAAGGGAGAAAAGTGAGAACCCAGAACTGGTTTACAGATGGGTTAAAAGCAGGGACTAACTCTGGCGTTGGTGTACATATACGAGGAAAACGAGTGTTACAAACTATGTGAACCACTTGGAAGATACACCACGGTATTCCAAACAGAAATGCTATACAAACCTGTGCGTTGGAGAGTCTGCGTCGCCAATCGCGAGAAGAAACGATTTGCTTTCTCTCCGACAGTCTGGCAGCCTTAAACGCACTAGCATCAAATCATATAGCCTCCAAACTAGTATGGGAATGTCTGCAATACTTAAATGTTCTGGCTAAAGACAACAAGATAAACTTGGGGTGGGTTCCAGGGCACCGGGGTATAACAGGCAATGAAACTGCAGACCAGCTAACGAGGGAAGGTTCCCAAATGATATTTACTGGACCGGAACCAGGTCTAGGTATTACAAAAAGTGCAGTACGTGGTGCAATCAATGAGTGGATTGTGAAACAACGCCAATCAAACTGGAACCATGTACCTGGACAAGGACACAGCAAGCGGATGATGGAACGGCCGTCAAAACGACTAACTGCTGACCTACTTGCACTAAACAGGATTCAGCTGAAGGCAGTAACGTGTCTACTAACAGGACACGGCTGCCTAAGAGGTCATCTGCATAATATGGGGATTTACAAAGATGAACCCTTATGTAGACTCTGCAATGAGGAGGAAGAAACAGCCTCCCACATTCTCTTCGAATGCACAGCACTAAGCCAACGAAGGATTGCTATGCAAAGCGCATTGGAATCACCGTTGGAGAAAGATTCACCATACAGGCTCCTAAACCTAATCAAGGGAACTAACCTGTTTGAGTAAAACAAAATCAATGTAGGAATAATACAATAGATCTTGCAGGCCGCTGTGTTAGAGATGTTAAAAGACCGTCCTACGTAGATCAAAATGAATCAATCAATCTATAGGTTCACTGCATTGGGTTCCCAGTTACGCAACGAATCATATTGGATTAAACTTGTATAGGATTATTTTTAGTAATAATCGTATTAGAACAAAATTTATACAGAATCTTTACATGAGGCTCTGTAGACTAAGAGACTCTATATGTGAACACACACTATAAGGTAGATCGCAATTCCAACTACTTCATACAACTTAGCAAGTTCGTAAAATTATGTTGACTAAGCAGTATATTAATTGTTGCGAATGAGTTTGTTAACCCGTTTCATACTCTCATGTGTATATTAAAAAAAGATTCACATATTACTTACTTACTTGACTCCAATATTTTCTTTTTCTTTACTTGTCCTAACAAAGCTGTGCAGCGGTCACTTCCCTCACACATGACTGATGTTAGTTTGAACATCTACATACTTATAATACAAAGATGAGGAGAAGTAACTTACAAATACATTAGCTATACGTATAATGGATTTGGTTTGGTATTTTCATTAATCGATTTAATGCCTATCAACCTGCGCCAATGGAAAATCAAAATGCTGTTATTTGTTGTCTGGTAGGTAAACATCAAAAGGAGGCATTAAACCTTTTACATAATATTGCTGATTAGTAATGATGGTGTTGAGATAAAAAGTGTTAGTTGTTAAAGATATATGCATGTATGCATATGTGACTTTATTTGTAGAATTCAATCAATCAATGATCAATTTGTTATGACTCCGTTCAGGAGTGCCAAACAATCTACTAGCGCTGAAGCCTCTAGGGCAGATCTGCTCTAGGGACATTTTTCTTGAGGGCTAACTTAGCATGGCGCTCTCTGTTTATGCTTAAACCTCTAGCCTAAAGAAATACAAATAATACTCAAAAAATAGCAATAAATACTATTTATGGACCGGTGATTTAAAATTATTCTTTGTGCAGCTTAATCACATTCTGGAATATGTTAGTTCTAGGATTTCTGCCAGAATTATACTAAATGGTGACCTTAATATTGATTTTCTATTTCTATTTCTGATACTAGAAATACGGTATTTGGTTTATTAAATGCTTACAATACTACTTTACATATAAATGAACCCACAAGGATCACAGATAGTTCTGCATCTGGCATTGATTATCTGTGTTCCAGTATGGACCCAACGCAGTTACTTTCATGCAATGTATGTCACAACGGTTTATCGGATCATACATCCCAGATCCTGTATCCTATATAAAAGAGGAACATTACTTTAGTAGAAACTATAATAATGAAAATATGCAAAAGTTTCTGTACTATCTAGCCAAAGAAAATTGGACAGACATGCATGTTGCGGGTTCAGTGGATGAGGCGTTTGACATATTTATTAATACTCTTCAATCCTATATTGAATTATTCTTCCCTTTACAAAAAAGTTTATTTAATAGTAACAAAACAAATGTCCTTGGATTACTTCTGGTATTAGGTATCAGCAAACCAGATTACAGACATGTACGGAAAACCCCGATATATCCCAAAGTATCAGGGCATAGAGAGTAAGATAATATGGTTGGGGCATGTAGTCAGAATCAATCCGAACGGAATTCCAAGAAGAATACTACAAAGTGGAGAGGGAGGAAAGAAAAAGAAGGGACGACCGAAAAAGAAGTGCCTGAAAGCAGTAAAAATGGACCTGAAAAATAGTACTCTAGATCACTATCACCCACAGGACACCAAACACTTGGATAAATGCCAACGCGTTTCGACAGCAATGCTGTCATTATCAAGGCGATAATAAAACTAAATAAACTGACAACAACCACTTAACAGGAAACCTAAAAATTACACGTAAACAAGCACCAACTGTTTCGCATCATTAACTTCACATTAACGAAAACAATGACGAA
>SMLS01067843.1:0-16684 GCA_004785975.1 Popillia japonica
TGTATCGTAAATAACTATTCTCAACGATAAAATTAACATTAACACACTGCATTAAAAAATGACTTAATTAATTAGAAATGAAAACATTGATAATTACATAATAAATGATATTTATTAATTGTCAATGTCAAATATAGGACTAGAACATTACCTATACTAATTATTGGCCACCCTGTTATTTTGTATTATTAAATCCTCAATACATAATCTGTTTTGTTTATAGTTTGTGACTTTATGGTCTTATTAGGTGCAGCATTTTATACTCGGAATAATATATTGAAAATCTTCCAACGTAACCTATACCGTCAAAGTGACAGTATCTAGTGTAGTAGCAGTATTGTCTGGAAAGCTAAAAATGTTTACGCCTGAACAAGACGCATACATTCTTATGGCCCACTATCGCAGTGCAACTCGCAACCAGGATGGAACTTGGTCGTACAGTTTGCAGTCTTGCTTCGATCAGTTTGTAGAAGCGTTTCCTAATGAAAATGTCAACTATGACGTTTTCGGCCATCACAAACGTGAGATTATAAAGCGTTTTGACAGAAAAAATTGTATTTGTAAGGATAAATCAACCGGAAGACCTACAATATTAACTGAAGCTATCGTTAATGATCTTGAGGAACGAATCAATCAAAGCCCCAAAAAATCACTACGCAAGCTCCCAGCACAGTCAGGTACACAAGCTAGAATATTTAAATAAGCGGAAGTCCTTAATTATGTGTTCTTTTCAGGTGTTAGTAGAGCTAGTTGTGCAAAAGCTCTACATAAAAACTTGCATATGCATCCTTATCGAGTTTCAGTTGTGCAACAATTGTACCGTCGTGATTATCAACAACGTATACTGTACTGTCAATGGTTTAACGAGTACCTTAATAATAGTGATTTATTGGACTTAACTTTCTTCACTGATGAAGCATGGTTCTATTTATCTGGTTATGTAAATAGCCAGAATTAGCAAACTTGAGCTACGGAGAACCCGCACAATTTTGTTGAAAAAGATTTGCATCCATTAAGTCCATTAAGTTGGAATTTGGATTGCAATATCAAGACGAAGAAAATAGGTCCAATATTTTTTAACGAGACAATTAATGCAGAGAGATACCAAACTATCCTTTTGACGGAATTTATAAATCAGCTGCATGATGATGAAATAACAAGGGGTTATTTTCAACAAGACGGAGCCACTGCTCATACTGCACAGACCACCATCAATTATTTACAACAATTTTATGGAAATCGTATTATAAGCCAAGGCCTCTGGCCACCGAGGAGTCCAGATTTAACGCCACCATATTATTTTCTTTTGGGGCAAGTGAAGAATAATATTTATAAAAACCGCTTGCACAATTTGGACGAACTTCAACAAGCCATTAGAGATGAAATTCAAAATATAACTCAAGAACAACTTTGCGATGTAGTTGAAAATATGAAACGACGAATAATGTTATGTTTACAAGCAAATGGAGAACATTTTCAACAATTTTTATAAATATACTTATTTTCTGCTTATAAGTGTTATTTTCATTTAATAGTGTTTTGGATATATGTACTTATGTCTAATAAACTTGCTAATAGTTATGTGTTAATGTTACAAATATAACCTCATTGTGATTCTGAACAATATTATCATGCTGTTGTTCTATACTACGCCAATGGATTTCACCAACTGTAGAAAAATAAAATCCAAAGTACCAACTTAATTAGCGTATGAACATTTACAGACACGCAGTATAAATTAGGGATGCCGATTTTTATCAAAAGATCGATTCTCTGAATCGATTAAAATCGAAACTCTAAGAATCATTTCCGAAAGAAATCGAGGCTTAAATAATCGATGTTATAGATAATCGATGATTTGATTAGATTTGTGTACTTTTAGTAGGGCAACAATAATAACTAATTTTTTTATATTTTAGTTAAAAAACCTTTAACTTTTGTTGACATCTAAATCATTTGTAACTTTATTGGCAGCACTGCTTTACATGGCTTGGTATATTACACCAGCAATATACAGTGTACTGAAAAAACAACTTAACAAAAACGTAGGATGATAGAGAACCAAGATAAACCTTTGAAGCTTATAAACGGCAGGTCAGAAATGTATAAGTTCGCTGCTAGATATAAGAATTCTTTTAATGTTAAAATCCAGGCAACTTACGCTGCACCTATTCATAGAAGCCTTGTTATATAAATGACACGTTATGTCATATTTATTAGCAAATCGGGTATAAATAAGAATCGATTTTCATAAAAATCGTATATAAAAAAGAATCGATTTGCAAAAAAAATCGAGTAGGTATTCAAAAATCGATCTTTAGAAATAAAATAATCAATTTTTCCAATAATCGATTAAAAATCGGCATCCCTACTATAAATGCTTGTGTGGGTGTTGTAACGTTAACATCTACCCACACGTTTACTCATGTTTGCCCTTAATTCAGTCATGTTTCATCTAAATAATAGATTGGGCGTTGCCCATTTCTATATTTTGATATTGAAGATAAATATTTTCGTCTCCACAAAACAATGTCAGCAGTAAACTTTTACGATTACGTTTTAAATATCTGTAAATGCAAATTCTGTATTATATAAAACAATTTGCAGTGATATTTGTTTTCTTTATTGTAGGATTACTATTTTCTGGTGTATACTCAGTATAACTTGCTTTTCCTATACAAATGTCCACGCACCAAAGTAGCACGTTTTCTTGGAGGCGATGTTCACTTGTATTAGGCTGTGGACACATTTTTACAAGCAAATAGTTAAAAAAAAACTGATTTTCTTGCTTAAACTTAATAGAAATACAAAAAGATAATAGAAAAAATATTTAACGAAATATGTATGTATTGACTCAATCAGCTGTGTCTACAATATGGCGTCGCTAAAATAGCAAATTTTGACAGTGTAAACATGACCGGCAACAAACCAATCGTAAATCTAGATTTTGGCGGGCTATATTCAATTTATTCTCCTTATTAAAAAAACAGAGCATAGCAATGAAATATCATTAGCAGTATATTCTGTTGCATCCATAATAATAAAAATATTGCTTGCAATGAAAAACCCAACTTGAATAATTTATAACTTAATTACTAATTTAAACACAGAATCAGAAATACCCCGTGCGAGCATGTAAACAGAAAGTAGGTACCAATTAACTGTTTTTCTTCTAATATTCCTCGCATGCACACAATACAGATTTCATCGCATAGTTTTCCTACACGCACAGCTGTACACGTTTACATCGCGGAAATGGCGAGTTTTTTCGATTTAAATATAAAGATATTAAAATTATCCGGATTGTGGGTACCAAATTCGAATAACAGTTTCAAATATAAGAAGGCGATAACATACAACTCAATCTGCATTTTATACTCGATGATTTATTTCACCATAGCGGAATTGGTATCGCTCAAAGAATCCGCTGCGAATCTCAACGATTTAGTGAAGAATTTAAACATGTTAATGTCATTCTTGTTAACTCTAATCAAAATTATAGTATGGTTCCGTTACCGCAAAGACATCCTTAAAATTATAGCATTCATAGATACACGAAAGAATGTTTTTAAAAATTATAATTTCGACAGTGAGGAAATCGTTTTAAAGGAGTTACAATTCAAGGATACGTGGACGAAATCTTTTTTCGTTATGTCAACTTTAGTACCATTATCTGCTGGAATTTTAAGTATAACGGAAACTATAACTAAGGGAGAGGAATATGTTGTGTTTCGCAACGACAGCTCGCTCGTTTATGTTCAAAAATTGCCTTATTATAGTTGGATACCGTTTGATCATTCCTCTTCGAAATGGAGTTTTGCAATCGCTGTAGTTAGTCAATGTATAGCTTTGTTAAATTGCGGTTATATTACAGTAGGTAAGGTATTTAACCCAATTTTTAATTTATTAATACACATTGCAATGTTTTCAAGGTTTGGATATGATGTTTGTAGCGTTAACCTCCTCAATTACCGCTCATTTTATCATGACGAAGGAGGCATTAAGGCGAATAGGAAATTTTGAGTTTAAAGATCGAACTGTTACGCATAAGTTAAGAGATGATGGCTACATTAAATTTAAAAACTGTCTTATGCATCTACAAAATCTGATTAAGTAATATACATATTTTGACTACACTTCTCAAAGGATTTAACGGATATAAGCTTTATCATTCATGTATCTTAAATTGTTCTCTCACAGTTTACACACATGTCGTGACAACTATTTCTTCATTCAGTATATATTTAAAGATAATTTAGACACAATTGTATTATACAGTGTGAGTCTTTTCCGATGTTTAGCATGGGGATCTTGGAAACTACAACAGATACAGATTCGGTTAAATGGGGAACGAATTGCAGTTTTACTAGCTCTATTTAATTAGCTTTTTGTTTTTTGGAAAAAGTGCATGGCTTACTAGATATTTCGCGGAAATGATTTTTTTGTTATTTCGTTCGGTGCCTGTGGTTCTGTTATTATTCACTTCAGAAGAAATGTGTAAAGGAAAAAGTTGTAGGAAATTAAATGTTTAATAATACAGTTTAACCTATTTCTTTCTTTTAGTCATATTTTTTGAGTTATGACACAAACTGATGTTTTTTCTAATGCAAACCATAGTAGGCTATGACTTTATAAAAAAAGGTTTTTTTCTCAAAGATTCTAATGATGTGCTACTTGATATAGTTATTTTTTTAAATAAATAAATTTTGGCCATTTTCCATTTAAATTGACGAACTGTCACAGTTAGTAAGCTATGGAAATATTTGCTAGCTGCACTTCACGCTAATTAAAAAAAATTGAAATTAGTTATCACAATTTTCATTTTTATTTCAAAATTACAAATATAGTTATTTTTGTGTTACCTAAGTGTTTATTCCATTGAGTTACAAATAAAAATAATTTCTGAGAAAGTAATAAATATAGAATGTCAAACGATAAATAACAATAAGTAAAGGAATTTATGATATAAAAGAAACTATTAAACTATACAAAACAACGTATTTAAAGTATTGAAGACTAAAGATGTTCAAAATGACCACCATTATGGTTAATGCACAAGTTAATCTTTTTAACGCCGATTTTTTGTTTTTCTAACGGAACGTCCATCAATATTAGCAAAAGCTTCTAGTGCAGCTTCTCTAAGGTCATCTACAGTGTTACACGACTTTTGATAGACCCTATCTTTTACCATTCCCCATAAATAAAAATCTAAAACAGACAGATCGGGAGATTGAGGTGGCCATTGAACAGGCGCGTTTCGTCCTATCCATGAGTCCGGGAATATTTCGTTTAAATGATTTCGTACCTATCGTTGATTATGTGGTGGTGCTCCATCATGTTGAAGCCATTTGAGCATACCACGTGTCTGTAATGGTAATTCGTCTAACATATCATCGAAATCATTTTGCAGAAAGCGAAGATAACGATCTCCAGTTAGAGTACCATGAAATATGTATGGGCCAAGAATTGTGTAGCCAATGACGTCGCACCAAACATTAAATCCAAACTTAACTTGAGGTCTCCTCTGTTCAACATGATGCGGATTTTTTGCATCCATAAATGTTCATTATGTCTAATAAACATGCCGCGGTTAGTAAATCGTGTTTCACCCGTCCACAAGATTTTAAGTCTAAACTGTGGGTCAATTTCGCACATGTTAATAAACCAAGCAGAAAATTCAAGCCTGCTATTGTAATCATCAGGGTGTAGTGCTTGTGCAACAGCTAATTTATAGGCATGAAAACGAAGCTTTTTCAGTACTCGTACAACAATATGTTGTGACTTTCCCGCTGCCATTGCAATTTCTCGGATTGAAATCGATAGATTTTGCATTACACCTGCCAATACGTTAACCTCTGCCTCTTCTGTAATGTCTCTTACAGTCCTATTTGCATTCCGAAGGGAACCGTACTCTCCCAAGTTATCGTACAGCCTCTTAAAGGTAGGTAGAGAAGGCTGGCTACGATCAAAATACCGTTCGAAATACTGTTGTGCAGTTTGTACGGCACAAAATGTAACAGTCAATCATATCACGCTTTTCTTGGTTACAAAAATTCATATTGTTAATTTACAAGACCTCAACCAACATTAATTAGACACAAAACGATTTATACCTCTCATTAATTGACATTTGCGTCTATCAAATATTTCCATAGCTTACTAATTGTGGCAGTTCGTCAATTAAAATGAAAAATGACCGCATAACTTATTACTTAGTTATTTTTAAAAATAACTATATCAAGTAGCACATCATTATAATCCTCGAGAGAAGACCTTTTTTATAAAGTCATGGCCTACTATGGTTTGTATTTAAAAAAATCCAAATTTCTGTCATAACTCAAAAAATATAGTTAATATAAAGAAATGGGTTATTCAACATAAAATTTCTTACAACTTTTTCCTTTACATATTTCTCCTGAAGTGAATAATAACAGAACCACAGGCACCGAACGAAATAACAAAATGTTATTTCCGAGAAATATCTGGTAAGTAAGCCATGCACTTTTTCCAAAAAACTAAATGTCAATTAAATAGAACTAGTAAAACTGCAATTCTTTCCCCATTAAACCGAATCTGTATCTGTTGTAGTTTCCGAGATTACCATGCTAAACATCGGAAAAAACTCACCCATACCTTCAAAAACTAGCCTCGTTAGAGTATATAGAATTTTTGTCAGCTAAAATTGACGAAAAGGCAATGCTTTTGAATCAGTCAGAGTACGACATCATACTTAAATCGTGAAATTTGGAATTATTACAACTACGACAACGAAATAGCGACAACGAAATCAATAAGATATGTACTTGAGCTTGAATTTGGGAAACTAGTCCATCGATGTTTGGATGAATTCCACTGATACAACGACGTAAGGAATTTTCCAAATTATCGCCAGTCAGCCTTGTACGAAGTTTTGATTTATTAACTTTCATCATTGAAAAGAACTATGCGCTTTTATAAGTACTGCCAAACGCACAAATCAATTTTCTTGTCAATTTTCTAAGCTCCGGAAAATGGTCTTCTTCGAGGTATTTTTTGTAGAAATCGCACAACTCCACGTCTTCAAATTTAGATTTTAGGAGTGAGTTTTCTTGAAGCTCGATCAACTCCATTTGCAAGTGTATTGAAGGATTTTGTACATTACTTTTGATTGGAATAGCACATAAATTGAAACTGTCTTCCATGTTTTTAAAATCGCTAAATCTGTTCGAAAATTGCTCCAACAGTAACTTGAGTTCTTCAGCATATTGAGCATAAGCAGTATTTTCATACGCAGAGAGCGTGGTGAAATGGTAACTGTTACCAGACAGCATCCGTGCCTCCCACAAAGGGATTTTGTTCTGAAACGCTTTCAAACTGCTGTACAAATCATTTACTAACTGTCCTTGTTTTTGAAGTTCCAAATTTAAATTATTCAAACGGCCTGTAAGGTGCTAAGTCACATATCCATTTTGGGTCACTCAATTCAGATAGTGGTTTATCTTTTATTTGCATGAAATCTGCTATCTCATTTCTAAGCTCGTAAAACCCTTTCGGCATTTTCCCTTTGCTTAGCCATCTGACTGCACAATAATATATTATGTCATATTCGGCTAATATTTCATCCAAAAACGTCTTGAACTGACGGTGGTTAAGCCCTCGGAATCGAATAAAATTGATGGTTTTTACTACCACCATTCATAACATTCTGGAGTCGAATGGACTTAGAGCACAAATTCTGTTGGTGGATAATGCAATAAAGGTCTATGAAATCATCTTTTTGCACATTTAATTCGGTTGGTTTTTCATACAAAATTCCGAGGAAACCTTTACGTAAGCCGGCCATAGAAGGTCATACACCAACTAATGCAGTGCATACACCAACTAATTTTGACCATGGCAAGCCAAAACTTGAAAATACCTTTTGAACTTTATTAAAAGTGTCCTCTCCTGTAGTGGTTCCTTTTAGCGGCTATAAAGCAAGCAATTCCTCAGTAACAGTATACTCTTTATCAACACCTCGAATAAATATAACCAGTTGAGCTGTGTCAGACAAATCGGTGCTCTCGTCTAATGCTATGGAAAATGATTCAAAACCAGCCATACGGTCAGTCAAAGTTGTTTTTATATCATTAGCCATCATTTCTATACGTCGGGCAACAGTTCGTGTTGGACAAACTAATTTTTTCAAATTCATTTTTCTTTTCAGGACACAAATCAACACTGCAAACTTCTATAATAACATACACTCCTTGATAAATTCTCTTTCGCCAAAGGGTTTTAATGACTTTGCCAATTTTCAACTAACTATAAAACTAGTTTTCACAACATTATGAAGTTGTGTTCTTTGTTTATGAAACATTGGCTGCTGCTTTTCCAAATTTGCGGTAAGCTTCTGGATGTTGTCTTTTCTTATTTGTCCTATCAGTGAGTGCAGCATAGGATGCTTAGTTGAGTAATGCCTCTTTATATAGAACTCTTTCATCACTGATATGGAGTCATTACACAGCAAACCAATAGGCTTACCATTGTGCAAGATAAAAAAGAATTCTTTAATCCATTTTTCTTTGAAGTTATAACCTCGATAGCTCAAATACAACTGAACTACTCACTTATATAGGCAAAATGAAGGAATGATCTAGAATCGTCTAGTGTAGAACATTTGAGCAAAGATCAAAGGCTTGACGTTAGATGTAAGGGACAAACAAACCAACAATCAGTCAATTTTTCTTGAAATTGGCGACCCTCTGCATCTACTTTTCATTCCGTTCCACCAGACATCATTTTCGTTTACTTTTCGTTCGACAAACTTAATACCAAAATATAATTAGTAAGCACTCAAGATGCACACAACGTCACAAAGCAAATTGACGGCACTAGCAGTTCGCTAGGATATCGCTTGTCGAAGTTATCACCTCGGTAGCTCAAATAGAACTGAACTAAAGTTCGGGCCATCCACCCGCTTATATAGGCAAAATGAAGGAATGATCTAGAATCGTGTAGTGTAGAACATTTGAGAAGCATTAATCTTTTGTTGCGCCGCTTCACTCTTTGATGATCGCCGCCATTCGGAGTATGAGTAAGCAGTGTCACATTTTTTTTAATTGGGTTTTTCAAAATGTCTCGCGGGCCGGCCCAAATCTTACAGCGGGGGCCGGTTGTTGCCCACATATGTTTTACACTATCACCGATACTCACAAACTAATTTAATTTTCTTTACCAGTGTATAGGAATAATTCAGCAATTTCTTGCTTGGAAAGGGTACCAAATTTAAATGTTTTAGACATGGCAAACGCTAAACACAGAAAAAGGATGTCCAAGGATGCCTCAAAAACTATTCCTGCTATCCTTGACGCTTCTCTGCGAACTTTGACGTTTCTATAGTAGGATACTTATGCTTACATGTACTTTTTCTGGATTGATTTCTATTTCAGGCTGTAAATTGTAAGAAAACTGTTTTCGTTGGAGTATGTTTTCTGAAATAATTAATAAATAACAAATGCGATGATTTTGAAAACGTCAAATTATGACAGCTGTCAAACATCAATTCAAATTATGGACGCTTACATTTCTAAAATAATAGGATAGGCTGTTTCCTCCAATTTTATGAAAGTATTCATGGTTAGGAATATTTACCGAGTCTGGAAAGTGTTTCCATCACGTTCCCAGTGATAATTCCATCTGGGTTCTACAGAAAACCTTAACCGTTAGTTTGGCATTCTGATTCTGCAGAACCTTTTCCAGGTCCGTCTCTTTGCCTTTTTTTCACCTCCCTTTTCCTATCCTTGTTAACATCTCAATTGCTGCAAAGGCTGGTGTTGCGTTAAGTGCGATTGACTTTTCTTTTCGTCCCTTTATTTCCAAATATCCGCTAATTCTTTTGAGCAATTTGGATCCGATTTTCATTTTCAATATTTTTAGGTTATGTCAAAGATTGGAGGTTATTTATTCATTTCTAATACTGGTGCAAGTCTTGGTATCTTTACTGGTCTTGTGTACCTGCCTTTATTTAGTATCTTCGGTAATTATTCTATCGATTCATATTGATTATCTAATTTAAAAGTCTCATTTTAGATTCCAATAGGTGTTCGACTTTTAGGCAATGAATTAGCTTACTTATTAGCTATAGAAATTCAGGTGGCCGTGTATTGTTTTGTCGGAAATAAATTGACGGATGCTGTAAGTCAATTTTGATTCAAAAATTGAATATTAAGTTGCATTATTTGACTGGAATAAATGTTGTATTAGGCTTTGGAGATACCATTAGCCATATATGAATGTGATTGGCTAAATACAACTACTGCTTTTAAGAAGGCTATGATAATAACGACAATAAGGATGCAGAAGCCTATATATATCACAATCGGAAAGTTTTCTCCGTTAACTCTGAATACTTTTGTTATGGTAAGTACTGATTTGTCAAGTTAGATTGTATGGTGCTTTTCAATATCTTTTTTAGATAGGTAAAACGTCATATTCAATATTTACGGTACTTAAAAGTAGAAATTAAAATTTTTACTTATAATCTTTAGTGTAGTTATATACCTACTCCTTTACAATTTTAATTAGAAATGAAATTAATTCGTTCTAACCTTTGAAATTCTAGAACCTATTTCACAATGTAGTTTTAAATAAAGATTACACACCTAAAGGCGGAGTTTTATTATAATTTCGTTAATTGCATTTGTTTCTTTTCCATTTAACGCATTTATGTATATGTATACATACATATACGTAGATAGTTATTTACAAGATACGGATATAGCGGATAAATAGCAGTTAAGAAATTTTTATTGCTTGTTCTGGATACACTTTAGCGCAATAGAATTTTCATTATCAAACATACGAGAAGAATAAAATTATCATTAGAAGCACATCTTTCTGATATAATTGCCCGTATACTACATAAGTGTATTTTCACTTTAGTATTCTTTTTAAACAAGGAAATGAAAGCTGTTTCTATAGTTGAATATAATTATTAGTATTATTGGCTTATATTATAAGCTAACATCTTACTGTCAAATAATAACGAGCGACTATAAATGATTGTAAATTTTCGACTTAAGTTGGCAACACTTCTGTAATTTTATGTTAGCACACCTGATTTTTAAATTTAAATTTGTCATATTTGTCAAAGTAAAAGTCATACGAATAAAACCACTCAATTTCATTTTAACAATGGTATTTACTATTGAGCAAAACACATTTATTGTAATGGCTTATTTTCGAAGCGGCTTACAAAATAATGACGGTAATTGGATATATTCGCTGCAATCAACTTTTGCAATTTGTTGCAATGTATCCATAGGACCAAGTTGATTACCATAGCTTTAATATACACACTACAAGAATTGTTGAAAGGTTTTTGAACACCGGTAATGTGGCTAAAGGTAAATCTACTGGCCGTTCCACTGTTGCTACACCTGATGTTTTGAATAATGTTAATGAACGTGTTGCAGAAAATCCTCATATTTCAGTACGTCGTTTATCTCAACAACTAGGTAAAGTCCCATTATCATTTATTATTATTTCCTTTTAACCGTTCTTACGTCCTTTCCAGAACTCTCCTATGAAACCACTGGTAAGATCCTAAGAAAGCATTTACATTTACATCCCTATAAATTTACAATTGTTCAGCAACTTCACCCACCTGATTTCTTATTACGAACACAGTTTTGTCACTGGTATAATAACAATCTGCATAATAATATTGACCGACAAAATATCATTTTTTATTTGGATGAGGCTTGGTTTCATCTGTCTGGTTATGTTAATTCCCAGAACTTCAGAACTTGGTCGGCAGAGAATCCACAGAACTTAATCCAAGTGCCATTGCATCCAGTTAAAATCGATGTTTGGGTGGCAATGTCACGACAAAGAATTATTGGTCCGATATTCTTTCAAGAAACGATTAATGCTCAACGCTACCAAACCATTATTTTGGAATCATTTATAAATCAATTGGATGGCATAGAGTTAACGAGTGGTTATATTCAGCAAGATTCAGCTAGAGCACACACTGCACAAATAACAATTAATTACTTACACCAATTCTTCCCAGACCGTTTGATTAGTGTAGGTTTGTGGCCAAGTAGATCTCCTGATTTGACGCCGCTAGATTTCTTTTTGTTCACTTATTTGAAAAACACAATATACCGGAATCAAATACAGAATTTGCAACAGTTACGGAACGCTATTGAGGAGGCCATAGCAAATATAGGACCTGAAATGTTAACTAATGTATTTAACAATTTATCACGACGAGTACAGTGTTGTTTAGCAATGGAAGGCCGACACTTTGAGCATATTCTTTGAATAATTTTTGTTTAGTCGTTTAAAATATGCGTTCAAAAAACTTGTTTCATCCATCGTTTTCTATAAATCTTCCTTCTGGTATCAGTAAACAAACATGCATAACGCATCCATATGATACAAATGACATAACGTACAAAGTTGTACCTTTCTAAAATAAATAACCAGGCAAGCCAATTTTTCAGTGTTGCCAAAGTAAATATTAGTTACAAACATTTATAGTCACTTGGTATTACAAGCTAACAACATACTGTCAAATAATATTAAACAAAGTAGCAAAACACTGTATTAAACCTTAGATAAAAAAATGCCCTAGACTAGAGATTTTTATGCAACCAACCTCCTTCAGCTTGCTCACAAAGAGCTATATTCAGACAATTTTATGTTTTTGTATCTATTAAATTTTATTTAAATGCTCTGCTGATCATCGTTGACATTTACGTCACTTTTGACGTTTCTCGGTAAAACGCAGAAGCCATTCAACTCTATACTGCACTTACCTATAGCTTTTTTAAAGGTATTATTTTAAATTTACCGCGTTGCGATGCTACTGCCACCTATGTTGTGTCTATAGGACTTTTTTTCTTGGAACATAATTTACGTTAATCTGGCGATTTGTTTAGTTGTAGTCTGTGATAAATAAGTCGCTATCGTTTCAGAATCTTTCAACTTTTAGCTGATTGTGAGAGCATTTAGTTCTTACGGCTGCTTTAGCAATCTACAGTATTCAAACGTGTGCAAAATTGGTTTAAACTTACGAATTCCATAAATATATGGTAACCACCAGTTTTATACGAAAGAACTACTGCGTATTGGTAGAGATTTGTTTCGCTGCTTCAACAACTTTATCAAAATATCACCTTTCGTAAGAGAATTAAAATTCATTCGATTATAGTGCAAACGCATAGCAAACATTCTTTTACGAAATATTCATTCGTGTGAACACAAACACACACACTACATAGTGGTAATGAACTTAGAGATTTAAAATTCTAGGTCGTCAACCTTGTTTCCAAACACCACGCATCAATAATTTTTTTACAGTTCAGAAATCCGGGAAAAAATCCAATTTAACTGGGCGCCACAGTTATTTAGTCGGACGCCCGTTAAAATATTAGCGCTCTAATGGAGCCGAGATGTTCCTCTTCAGCGAAGAAGGTGTTGCAATGCAACGTAGGATATTAAGGCAATAAAAATGTGTACGGCCGTCAAGTTGGATGTTCATTTTTTTTTATTAAGCGTTATGGTATACAACCGGAAATTTTATGACTTTACTAATTATGCGTACACGTGATGTATAGCATAATCCGGGTTGTATTATTTGTCTGTGTCAGCCCGTATAGATGAGAACGTTGACTTTCGACACCAGAGGCGTTAAGAAAAAAATGACAAAGAAATATCACCGACATTAACAACCAATTTCCTTTTTTCGAATGTAATCATATTTTAGGTCGTTTATGTATACAACTGCAGGATATTCCGTGATTATATTTATTAGTTTTATTTTCATTATTTTGATTATAGGTGACGCACACAACCACAAAGAAATGATCTCGGTAAATAAATATTTTCAGTAGTCTCAGTATAAAGTAGATAAGTCAGATTAAGTTTTGGAATAATTGCAGCAAAAACAATTATTAAAAAATGTTGGTAGTTTCAATATGATTCCAGTTAACTTCTTTGACTTAGGTATTTTCTAGATTGGAATTTGTGCAAAAGATGTCTGATTACAATTACGGAACGAGCTGTCATCTCTATGTAGATGGTAGGTACCAATTTCTACGTCTGCTGCTTACAATCAAGATTTTGATGATATACAATACTTAAAGCAGACATTTAATTCGCAGGAAGTACATAGAGGCCCACATTGACGATTTGCTGATGATTTTGAAGTACTGTTTGGCAAAGTGCATTCAGTAATTACAATCATTGAATTAATTACATCCATTAAGATCATTTTGAGTTGGCCACACTGATTTTAATGCCTATACATTAGCAAAATTTGCAGACATATTTATTTATTTTGGTGGTTAGATTTATTATTTACACTTTGCGTATACAAACTCCTGCAATAATATAATATGAACAAATAATGACAGTTTAAAGGTAAAAATTCAGTAAGGGCAATTTATGGTAGTAAATATTTCTTTTTTTTTTAATACGCGTTGACATTCTTACTAGAAACTATAAAAACAAATTTTTGCGTTTCAAATATGTTTCCGAATATTTAATGAGTGTTTGTCCAACTGTTACGTCACAGTAAATATATTTCATCCATCCACAAAAACGGAGTTTTTAGAGAATTATAATTGGATGACAGTTTGACGTTTTGATGACAGCACTGAGTAAACTTAATTTCATATGTGCATCTTTCATTAAGTTATGGTATTTGATAACAATCTTTTCTTTATAAGTATTATTATAAAAAAAAAACTAGGCTATACGTAATACTATACATAACCTATAAAACACCAACCATCATCAAATACCTTGCAGATATACACCGTGTCCGTAAATGTTTGAAGCTGACAGTTACTGTCAAATTTTGGTTAAGTTTGTAACACTACATTTGACTTCGATCGCAAGAATTAGCATTAGCGTCCCACGTGGTAGCTACTTTCAACATAATTATTAAAATTGTTTTTTAAAATCAAACACATCATGATTCCTTTTGGAATCGTTTATTGGTAATTGAAATTAGTTCAGAAAATAATTATAAAAAATTATAACTATAAAACCATTGCAATGACAAAAATACAAACATTCTTTATTAGTTAATATTGCAATTACAAGAAATGGTGACCTTGTTGCTGCAGACATAAACTAACTCTTTGTTTCATACTTTCGAAAATATTTTTGTTGTTCTTGTGAATCGTTTGAATGTCGTTTATAAAATCTGAAACGCATATTGAAACATAACCTGACTGGAATGTAATGTGTGTTTTTTAATTACTCGAGCTACAGCTCGAGCACTCAAACGCCAATTGATGGTACAAGGAAAAACTAATACGAGAATGAAAATTGAACGGAAAAACTATACTAAAACCCAACGAAAATACAGCCGTGCGGCTATGGCCACAGAGGAATAATCCAACTGACATTCTCAGGGTGGTAAACTTTAAGCGCAGATATTGCATACATTTTGACAGACGTCAGCTTCAAACATTTATGGACACGCGACACATATTTGAAGAATTCAGTAAACACTTTGCAACAATGACGTTTTTAATGACGCAAAAAGCAAATACATCGAATGTAAACAGTAAAGCAAAAACTTCCTGTTGCTGAGTAAATATATATATAATTGGATATAATTGGTTCGCAAAAATTCACCTTAATGACATAAAATAACCAAAAGTCAAATTCTTTTATTATCTACGCTGTTGTTAGAAGTATTCTGATACAAGTAAGTATTAAAATGTAATAATTTGTTTTTTTTAATTCGCAAGAGTACACTGAAACGCCGTAATTGCACCAGAAACTTTTTGCTGTAAGGTTTTTGGAGGAAATTCAAAAATATTCTAAACATTAATCAATCATATTAATGGTAAAGGAAATTAGTCGAATCTAGCAATTACATAGATATTTCTTTAAAATTATGTACTTAAAAAAACGATGACGTTTAATTCAAAACCAATATGCCTATTATTAGTTCGAATATTGAATGTTTGCCGTTACGTCACTATCAACCTTACAAGTAACGACTGATAATAATTTTATGCAAATACATGTTGTGAGAGTGAGAAGTACATCGAAATGTATGTCTTATAGGTTTACGCACAACATTTAGAATGGATGCATATATAAATCTGAAAGACTGAGTGTAATAGAAGCCCGTGTTGATTTAGTTCTTCTTTCTGTAATACTAGAATGACGTATTCATAAAAATCGAATTGAACTATACATTAGGTGTAGGAATAATCAACATAACCTTGAACAAAAATATATTATGGATAAAGGTGTAATTAGAAGATAGTTCCGATAAAATTTAGAAACTAATATAGAACCAGAACGTTTCAATTTTTGTTGCTCGCGTGGTTCGAATGTCATAAGTTACCAACATCATTTAACTGTCAAACTAACCTCTTCGATTTAATCCTAAATATTTGCGACTAGTTTCAGACGTATTTGCGATTAATTTCTTGACTTTTGGTAATACCTTTCGATTTCAAGTTTATTTAAAAGACATTTTCCAAAAGGGAAGGATCTGAACAGAACTAAGAAGATTGCATAACATTCACGTTTCAGATTACCATCAAACCGCCGCTACATCTTGAAATATTCTACCGTTAACTTAATTGCATACCTTTTACTAATAGATATCTATAGTGCAATATAATGGAGATATATCTTTGAAGTAATTTTTTTTTCAACGTGTTGCGACCTACTTTTTCAA
>SMLS01067844.1:0-34997 GCA_004785975.1 Popillia japonica
GTCCATGCTGACAGTATTTCTGTGTTCACTGGTTCATCCCACGATACTTGTAATTCCCAAAGTCTTTGCATTATTAATTTTGCATTCGTGACGACGGGACTCACGAGACCTAATGGGTCGAATAGTTTGGATATTGTGGATAGAATGTATCGTTTAGTTACTTGCGACGAATTTTCGATGTGTATGCTAAACTGAAATGTATCGCTCATCGAGTTCCATGATAAACCTAGCGTTTTAATTGTTTGGTCTTTATCTAATGGTATTATGTTATTCTCTGTCGCAATTGAATCTATTAATATTTCTGAATCATTGGATGCCCATTTCGATAGCTGGAACCCACCTCGTTGTAATAAATTTGTTATGTTTCTTCTAAGCTGGATTGCTGCGTCTTTTGTGTTAGTCCCTGTCAATAAATCATCAACATAAAAATCCGTTTGAACTATTAAAGATTCGATTGGGAATTCTGTTGCATGATCGATGCCTAATTGTTTTAGACATCTGGTTGCTAAGTAGGATGCTGATGACGTTCCATATGTCACTGTTTGTAATTTGTATGCTTCAATGGTTTTGTCTTCATTATTCCGCCATAGTATTTTTTGATACTCTTGATCTTTTGGGTGAACTAGGATTTGTCGATACATTTTTGTGATATCCGCAGTCATAACATATTTATGTGTCCTGAATCTAGTCACTATTGATGCAAGGCTTTGTTGCACAATTTATCATTCAGAGAGATGCCATTTGAAGATTTGCTAGAACCATTAAATACAACTCTTAGCTTTGTACTTATGCTTGACTCTTTTATTACACATAAATGTGGTAGATAATAGTGCTTGTTGATTTCATCTTTCATTTCCGTATCGAGTTCCATGTGTCCTAATTCTATGTATTCATTCATAAAATTTATGTATCTTTGCTTGACCTCCTGATCCTTCTGAAGGTTTCTCTCTGTTAAGTACAATTTCTTTGTGGCTATTCCCTTAGATTCTCCAAGTTCTAGTGTGTTTTCTTTAAATGGAAGTCTAACAACAAATCTTCCTTCCTCTGTTCTTTGATGTGTATCTATAAAATGTTGTTCAACTTTGTTTTCTTCTTGTGTGAATGGTTGGCCCTGGGCAATTTCTTCAATGTTCCAGAATTTTTGTAGCTGATTGTCTAATGTGTTTATTGTTAAGTTACACACTGTCTGTTTTGCTACGGATTCGTTCAAGTGGCCAGCGACAATCCATCCAAATGAAGTTTTCTGCAATGTTGGATGATTTGTTGATTTGATCTGCTGCATGTGTAGAATCTTCCAAAATAATTCTGCGCCAATTAGTATATCAATATGCTTAGATACATTGTAATTTGGATCTGCAAGAACTATGTTTTGTGGAATGTGTACATCCGAGAAATTTATGGTGTGAATAGGTATTTTGCCTGTAATCTTTGGTAAAACTAGACATGATATGCTTGTCGTAAATGAATTGTATCGTGATTGTATTTTGATCTTTGCTGAATGTGTGATATTTAAAGTTGCGTTACCTATACCAATGACAGGTACTGTAATAGATTGAGTTTTCAATTTTAGTAATTTGCACACAGATTCTGTGATGAAATTGGACTGAGATCCGGGATCAAGTAGTGCTCGACATTGATGTACAGAATTGTCATGTTCATTGACGATATCTAATTCAACTGTTGACAGTACTACCTGCAAGTTTTGAGTTGCATGGTTTGAAATTGTTGCAGTGGATAGCTGTTGCACGTTAGAATCAACGTGAAGCAATGTGTTGTGTTTTTGTTGACATTCCTTGCATGCGCTACTCTTACAATATTTTTGTGTGTGATTAGGTTTTAGACAATTGACACATAATTTCAGCTTGTTGACTTCGTCGAGTCGTTTGTTGCAGGCTAATTTGAGAAATTCTTCGCAATAATAAATTAAATGATCTTTCTTGCAAAACGAGCATTTTTTGACTTTATTGTTTGCGTTGTTAGCTGCGATATGTGCTTGTCGTTGATTTTGTTGATATGGTGTTTTATTGATTATTTTTTGTTTGTCTGATTTCATTGATTCTAGAATTCTACATCTGTTACTTATAAATTCTGTGAGTTGGTCTATTGATGGTAGTTTGTCATTTTCTAATTTACTTTCCCATTCTCTTCGTGTGTTATAATCGAATTTCTGAACTAAAATATTAATTAAGAGAGCATCCCATTCAGTAGTTGGCATATTTAGAAATTTTAATGCTCCTATGTGTTTCAGAAAACCATCTAATAATTCTCTTGTAGCATTTGGTGCGTCTTTGGTTATTGCAGGTAAATCTAAAATAGCTTTAATATGGGAGTCAACTATTAATCGTGTCGAATGGTATCTTTTTTGTAGATATTCGTACGCCACTGTGTAATTGGCTGACGTTAATTCTAGTGAATCTATTGCACTTAGAGCTGAACCCTTTAGTGATGATTTTAGATAATGTAATTTTAGGTAATTATCTAATTTTGAATTAGAATGTATTAATGAATTGAACGAATTGAAGAAAGGTAACCATTGTTCAGTTGTGCCGTCAAATGTATGTATGTTTATTGGTGGTAATTTAAATTGTGTTTTTATTTCATCGTTTTGCGTTATATCTCGGTTTGATTGTTGTGGTGTATTATTTTGTAATATTTTGTTGGCATTTGAGATAGTTTCAAAGTACAAGTCGTCGAACAATTCTCTTTCGTTTGAGTTTTCTTCTTCAAAGTCTATTTGTTCAATTTGTGTTTGAATTTTGTCGAATTCCTTATAGTAATCTTCGATATTTTGTTTTCTTATGTATAATTGATCTAGTTTAGATCTATCGTCTTGTAATGCTGCTACAAACTTCTTAAAACGTGTCAATTTTGCTTTAATTTGACCCCTGCTACGTTTTAATAAATGTATTTGATTTGTTGCCGCTTGATCTTGTGTTTCAGCCATTTCGAATATAATTTTTTAATTTATTAATATATAAGTATTGTTGTGAGTAGGAAAACGGAAAGTAAACATGTATGAAAGGAAATATTGACTTACTGCTGAAAATGCTGAATTTCTTCGTGAAAAACGATGCCTTGTTTTTGTGGTTATGTTGTGTTGCACTTGATGATTTTCTTTGCTGATGCGAAAATCCGGTTCGTTTGGACCAAAATATGGTTGTTAGTTTTGTTATGAGTGGACTGTATAATAATTTGTGATGTATTGCTCTACATATTGCTTTATTGATGAAAAATATGGACTGAACTTACACAACTGTTTTTACATGTCATTGTGTACTATTGTGACTGAAAGTCAACTGTTCTGTGCTATTATCCTAATAAGTTGCTAACACTCGTTATGCGTGTATCCTCATTGGATCAACGAGTGGAGCACATTTTAGATGACTTGTCCAGTCCCCCTTGTTCCTCAAAAAGTTTCCAGAAGAATTGGCCGATGGGGACATCAGGATGGATGGACAAGACATTATTGACTTCTATCTGCTGCTAAAACTACATAAAATGATTTGGTCGTATATGAAGGGCAAGAACGTTGGAATCTAGTGGCTCACGAAGAGGATGACCCCTATAAAAATGAGACAAGTACATTGGCAACACTGGAATCTTCGGTATTACTGCTTAGAAGTTGGCAGCAAATTAGCAACGAATAGATAGATTTGGGATCTGCAGTCTTCGTATATGCAGCTTTACCCGTAAAGCAAATTATCGTTCTGTCAAAACATCTGCCTACTACAATAACGTCTTTCCTTATGAGAATGACATCATCGAAACTACTTGAGATATTTTTGGCCGTTCTGCCGATCTTTTTGTGATGCCCAGCATATTGATATCGGCGTGGAAAATTATCGACATTGACAACTACAACCTGACCAATAAAAAGCTATAGTTAATTGTTCTGTACTTGACAACTACATCTTGTGTCCTCCATACGAGTTAACAACATATTCCCATGTGTTTTCATTGCCTTGTTGCAACATTACTTCATAAATAATATTGCGCAGTTAATTTTGACCCAACAGCGAATGGTATCTCAATCGAAGCGAAATGTCACCAATAAGATTCGAACACTGGATGCTATGCATTGCTCTACATGCTGCTAATCGCTTCCTACATCTTTGTCACTATGGAGGTATTTTGCCACATTTTTTTTCTCTGAGATTAAAACTGTAAACTTCCAAAGCTTTCTAATTTCAATTACAATAAATAAAAATTAATCTAACCGAACCATATTGCGTCGATTGCCTCGGAAAACAGTACCTCTACCAATAAAGGAAGAACTAATCATCGTCCTAGTGACCGAAACGATTCAGCACTTTTATTTTTCGCCACTTTCAGAACGTGACTTTCGCACAATAAAGGCGAACGAACCGCTTATGTACAACGTAATTCATTTTGCCCATTGATTTTAACGGTACAAATACAATAATATTAATAAATGCCTCTAATAAAACGTTTTAATAAAGTGGATGCCGCGGGCTCTAGATAATCGAAACAGGTAAGTAACAGTTCCTTGCAATTGCGGTCTATAGAATTTTCGCGTAATATTTATGTTACCAATAATTCAAGCAATTCGTTGTTGGGGAAACGATTTGAATGCACATTCCGTTTAGTAACGTAAACGCTTTTTGGTTATCTGCCAAGGCAAGCTGACAGAAATTTAGTCCCCGGATAAGATTTTGATGAAAACTTATTTTTAATAATTTTAATTCTGTTGTGGAGTTTTTATCGTGAAAATTGATAAAATTATGTTCAGAAACAGAATTGTTGAAGTGGGGTTCAAGACAGGAAAATATCGGTTTGGTATAGGTACATACATACATGATGGAACCTTTCAAGTGGATTGGAAAAATGGAAAGTATTTAACACATGAAATAAATTAAGATTTTGTAAATAACCTATATTATATATGTATATATTATATAGCTAATATTGATAAGATCAAACTGTTGTCATTGCAAAAAGTCCTTAGTCCTACTCATTCTCTCAGAACTTGAAAATAAGTTCTTGAAAAAAAGGTTAAGACCAAAGCACCATTTCTGCAATGCTTTGAAGTAAGTAACGGAACATATACTGTCATGGGAGTTCATCATTCCGCTTGTAAACAGCTGTGTCGCCATCGTTGTCTAAGACATAACTTTGAGAGGTATCTTTGAGGCAATCGTGGCATTGCGGACATGAGTGATTATTTGATTGATTACCTGTGTCTTGATAGATATGCATCAGATACCACAACAAAGGAATATCATTTTTTGTCCATTACTCATCTGCATTACTACCAGTTTCTAGTAGTGAAGTCTTGCCAGCACTAAGCGCTATTTTTTCTGAGACTAACCACGAAACCGTGAAGCTTGGATTTAAAATTGACAAAACAGAGATCTTGCCTTTAAAGAAACTCACATAACTATTCAACTAAGTACTAACTGACCGCTGAGCTTAAACCAATGCCGAGACTATTTGTTTGACCACGTGTAGGAGCGTACATGACGAATTACCCAGCAAATTGTTATACACATTACAAACCCTTCTCTAACTAACCAGTAGCGCCATTACCATCCTGGTACAGATCCTAAGTACCATGCTGGTTCAGCGTCTCCCTCCGAACATCTGGAGACTGGAGGATGTTTTCATGCTCCCCAAGCGTGGGAAAGATCGTGCTCAAGCATCTAGCTTCAGGCCGATAAGTCTTCTCTCAAACTTAACGAAGATTGCCGAAACCTCATTCTAGAAGGCGATCTACTACGAAACGAGGAGTTCGGATTCCGAGAGGGGCTATTGGCCTACTTTCAACTCCTCCAACTCGCGGAGGAGATTCGCAACGCGCTGAAGCAAAGGCATTCGACTGGGGCAGTCGTTATTGATTTTGCCCATGCATTCGGTAGGACACGAAGGTCTCTCGTACAAAATGGACAGTTTTGGTATTAACCCAAACATTGTCGTCTTCATAGGATGTGGCTGACAAGTGAGATCCTGTCCAAAGTCGATGACGTGATTTTCGAGCGGCGGCGGTTCCTCAGGAGGGCTGCTAGATCCAGAGTTATTCATCCTCTACACCAGTGATAATGCACTGCCTGCACCCACCAAGGTGGTGTACGCGGACGATAAGGCAAAGAGCGATGCCCCTGAGTATCTTAAATTGCAGAGGTCAGTCGACGAGATATGCAGGAGTGGGCGTGCAAGTAGCGTCTTACAATTAACGCTGACAAATGTGTTGCGGTGCGGTTCTCGGGGAAACGGACGCCACCTCCAACTGAAATTTCTATAGGATGAAGCCACTTCTAAGAAGTTTCCGTTAGGTTTTGTCGGACGCGGGGGCCTCTGGCTCCTCGTTTGTGCTGGAAAAGTGCGCTGAATGTGAAACTCCTAATGTATAGAACGTTTCTCCAATTAATTCTCATCTACGCTATGATGCCCTTTCCTGGTACAGCGCCAGCAAGTCACAGATGAAGAGGCTAAATGTGCTGCAGAACCAGATACTGCGCATTATAGTCTCAGCATCGGCTGGGGCTTGATCATCCACCTGCGGTGTCTCTAAAAATTACGACTAATTGCTGAAAGAAGCGCGATAGAAGAAATCGCGAAATTTGGTTTAAGGTTTAAGCAACCGACAAGTCCGACATTGGAAAAACAAAATGCCCTTTTGAATACAATAATTTACGTTCTTTTTTTGGTACTAATTTCTAAGAATATTTTTGATTCAGTTTGGAAAATATTACTTTAGCTTCCTCAACAATGTTACACCTTTGTTGACTAGGAAGCTAATAAAAGATCATCAAAGGATGTAGATGTTTATATACAGGGCGGAGCAGTCAAACGGCAAGATTTCAGAATGAACGTTTATCTGCAGCGTGACGCTATGGAAGTGGGGAACTTGACCGCTTTACTTGTGAGACTTGGAAATTAGTTGAGATTGAACTTTGGTTGAGCCAACAATGCGCGTTTGCTGTGAATTCGTATTAAGAAGCAAGGGCGCCATCTTTCGGACACTATCTTCAAAAAATGAACTTTTCTCAATAGAAAATTTTATTTCCACTCATGTGTAATACATATTTCAAGAAAAATAAATAAAAGTTTTTTTGTCTATTTTGTAAATGTTTTTTTTTATATCTTGCCGTTTGACTGCCCCACCTTGTAGCGTAAGACTTGTGTTGGTCTTATCTGTTCAGAATTTTTTGGAATCATATTCATCATTCATTTTGCAACATTCTTAATTGAAGAGATGCCTATTTCTATTATAAACCTAGCGACAATCCTCCTACTGTACAGTATCATATCTTCAATCAAATCAATACATTCTTTCGGTAACTATAGTGTTGGAGCGACCAGCATCTGGAGTATGTTTACAAGAAAAATATAATAAGCATTTTGATATCAAACCTACATATTTATCATAAATTTAAGATTTCGCAGTTATGTTGCGTTGATATTCAAGACATCGGATCAGCTTACACATCTACCGATCAGCATTTCCGGCAACTCGAATAGAGATAGTACAATAATTCATCGCTTAGATGGCGTTGTTCGCGTACGTTTGTCGTCGGATTAAGCGGCTGGCACGCGTCCAATCGCAAAGATTCGATTGTCAGTTACCATTGTCGGGGATGACGACCGGATAATAAATCATATTTATTGCGAAGACAGACCTGTAAACACTTGTCACGGCTGCATTATCAACGCAAACGCATGCATATGCACGATAATAATCGACATCGACATAGACGTTGCATCGTGTATCGATTAATTTATTATTCTTTCCGCAGATGCTCTCTACTATGCTGCTACTTACATGTATATATACATACATATATACTATGCAATCGCTGTCTTTACTAAGCGGATCGGTTATATCTGCTTTCATCTACAGCGTCCCACCGTTATTGCTACTTTATTTGGTAGCGTTCTATACTTGTATACGGAGATGTCCCAAAAGTTTCAAGATTGATATACAGACATGTTAGATTCTTCTGCTTTCTTCCTTTGATTGTCCTTACAACGAAAGCTTTAATCTGTTTCAGTTTTGAACGAGTTAGAAGGCCTCGCTAAAGGAGGAAGAAGCCCAGCGCCAGTTCCCCGTGCTGCACCAAATCCCGAACATGTTGTCATGGTAGCTGAATCAGCTAAACACGCGCTAGATTTCGTTGGCGTCAAAAATCCAAGCGTAAAATGCATCACCACCAAAGGTACGATTCTTGCGTCGTCCACCTTCACAGTAGAAGACGATTCAGTATCAGATTCCGCGTTGAAAAACGACGACAAAATCTTAGCGTCCTGTTTAGCATTTTGCAAACCGAATAAGGATCAACATGGTGACGGTAAATAAAATTTTCAACTAAAATCGAAAATGCTTCTTGTTTGGTTATAGGAGAACCTAGAAAATTGTATAGAGAGGTAGTTTTACTAACAGAAGATAGGAATTTACGCGTGAAAGCGTTGGCTAGAGATGTACCAGTTCGAGAACTGCCTGATTTCATCCAATGGGCAGGGCTGGGATGAATACTGACCTCATGATAGAACCCATACGCAAGGAGATGAATAACCGCGGAATAAGTGTCCAGTCACCAAAGCAGGTAAAATGTTTCACCCTCATTTTCCGCGACCAAAAATAATCCCCAACATTTATATTCCAGACAAAAAAAAAATCAAATTTACGTGGTTTTACGTAGCTGTTAGTCCAAACAAGATTCAAGATTTTCGAAGAGTTCTAAGTCGGTAGCTCTTAGTTCAGTTCTAATTTTATAATTGATAATTTTATGTAACGTTCAATGAAATTTTTACAAGATCTACTAAATGATCTCCATGTGTTTTCAAAATCAGAAAAAAATTAAAAAAAAAAAAGAAATCTCGTCTGTGTACAAGTGGTTCAAATTCAACCCTAGGTTGTGAATGTGCATTCCCATGGGTCAGGATAACATCTCACATTGTTAACTAATTCGTCAGCCAAAAAATCTCGAAAATCGAACTAAACAACTGAAACCCGTTTAGTCATTTTACTAATTTTATTCAATCACTGAGGATCTCACCGATTCGTAAGCCTTACTTAATTCTTAGTAAACCAGACATATCCTACGATATACAAAAAATCCGACAGGAAAAAAAAAGATATAATAGCAGCAAAATCAAAATATAAAAATAAATATACGAGAATGGCAGTCAATATTAGAGATGAATATGTGACATTATATAGTTGTTATGTAATACTAATTAATTATTATACCAAAAAAACAACAGATGTTTTTGGCTCTATTATATTCATTTGATTTGGTTTTTACTGACAATGACACGTCTCATAGTGTACTTATAGTTTTTCTCTTCTTGTTTTTCCTTTTTTTTTATCATTTTACACTATTTATTGTGCCATTTTATTTTTGAATCTATGGCAGTTTATATAATCGTTTATTATTACTATTATTATTAATTATTAATACTATTATTAATTATATTATTTAGATTGTAATATTTACAAATATAAATTTGTTATTATATACAATTGCAATTGTTTTGCTCAGGAATCTTGTTTAATGTTTATCAAGAAATTGATTTCAAGAAGAATGTAAATAATAAAGAATTTTAAATGGTCTAATTTGGTTTTCATTTCCTTCTGGCTATTTTATCATTTTCACATGATAGGACTTCTACAGTATCTTGACCGTTGCTGTTTCTTCAAAAAGGTAGGTTGAAGAAGATTTCCCAAAAATAAGATTTGAAAGGTAAGTTTCTTTTAAGTTCAGTTCAGTGTTAATTGTAATAAAAAAATGTTTGTGAAGTGGCTGTGCTATAGATGCAATTAGAAGTAAAACTTAAGCTTATTTTGATCAAGAAATTTCATAGAATAGCACTTCACTCCAAGGAGGTCAGCAATGCAATGAATATTTTATGGCTCCAACGACTTTCTTCGGTAGAGTATCGGTTTGTGTTTAGATTGGAATATGTTTAGGTGGGCGCACTCATTTATTGGTATCAATGGTATCCGGAAAGAGCAAAACTCTATAGTGTTGAGAAAATAGATTGGCCAAGTTGTTCATCAAACATGAACTGCATCGAATACGTCTGGACAAAGATATTAAGCCAAATCAACGTACTCGCAAAGCCACTCCTAATATTGGAACTGCTGGGGACTCTTTATTTGGCAAAAAAACACTTTTGTCTCTTTATCTGAGCATGTGAGAATCAGCTCAATCACCTTTGCTCTGTTGCTTGGAATAACGTTCTAAATGTAAATATTTTCAAATGTAACGTAGTTTCTTTTTTGCGTAAATTTGTTACAATTAACTTTAAATTACGTTAATTGAGTTATTAAGTCATTCGCAGTACGAAGCAATATGTTTTATAATTGATATCTACAACTGCTATGTGCACTTTGAATTGCAATATGATATCTATACTTAGAGTGGTAAAGTTTTGTTCTCCAGCTACGATAGTTCACTAGTAAAGCAATTTTAGGTCTTGGCAAGCTTTCTTTCAACTTAAAGTCGCATTATTCTTTCTTATTTTTAATGAGCGTATCTTCTTCCAAGAGAATGGATTGCGAATCTATGTGTTAAGAAATGAAAAATATTTTTTTGAGTTTTGTAAATGTATCATGATTAATCCAATTTGGTTCTTCATTGGAAGTAAATATGAAGGCACTTAAGCCACCCCTCACTACTTTTACCTTCGGTAGGTCTTGGCGGACATAACCATGTCCAAACCAGGTAAGCTGTTGCCAAAACAAGGTAAGCAGTTGGTTTTGGCAACAGCTTACCTGGTTATATCCGCCACATCTACCGAAGGTAAGAGTGGTGGAGGGTGGCTCAAGTGCCCCCAAACCTACTATTGAGGGTTCTTAGAATATTAATAAAACCCGACAAATTTTGGAAAAATATTACATTTTCGTTTGTGATATACGAAGTTGCACAATTACACAAGCTTTGTAAGAAGCTCAAAATTTTTAATTGAAATAGTAAAATTTTCAGTGCTGGAAAGTCACTCAAATCCTTTAATTAAAAATAATCGTACTTCATCCATTGTGAGTTCCACTGAAATTCGTTTGGTTAACAATCATTCTTCTTATTCCTTTGAAAATTGTAATTATTTATTCCGAATTGTGCTTTTTTTTCTGTAGTGATAAAAATAAATAAATGGAAATGAAATGGAATGGAATAAAAATGATCTTTTTTCGAATTGGAGGGTTATAATTGAGCTAAAAAAGTGGAAAAACTATCTGGATAATAAGATAGTTCTGTAGTGATATTAATCAAAACATCAGAGAGAGGAAAGTTCTACAGAACGATGTTCACAAGCTTGGAGATGCAAATAAGAACTGATTCTCAAAGTCTTATTCTGTATTCTGAAAAATGAAAATTCTTTTGCTGAAGCTATGGGATGAACTTAGATGGAAAAGAGTAATGAATGTAATTGGTCAGTTTTGGTCATAAATGACATGCTACGAGTACATTTTAATTTACAATTGTAATTGACCCTTTGTCGTTGTCTCTTTCTTGACAGGTTCAAAAGCTTCATAATCCCGTTTATGCGAAAAATTATTGCTACACTGCAATAGCCAAAGTACTAGGTATCAATAGAGAAGACGCAATTGAAATTTTTGACAATTTTTGAAAGCATCAGAATTCAGGCCGTCCTATTTACGAAGTGGGTTGATCACCTTTTTGGAAACGATAACATTAATGCAGGAAAAGCTAGTACTTTCTGTGTTAGCAACTTAATGGTGCATACTTCACAGAAAATATGTCTTAGACAAAAGAAAAGTAATATGTCGGTAAAAAATATTGTATAACAATGGATTCATATCTTTTTACCAAATTTGAGCTTGGAGCTACAACATATCAGAATATTTGCAAGATGTTTAAGCCAGCTTTTATGAAAATTGCAACGGAAGTCCTTTTGTCTGAATAACTGAAAGTGAAAATGCAGCATACTACTGATAAACAATCATAATGCAGGTCTTCAAGCACATAGTTTACGTATGTTCATCTTAAAGATATTGCAGCGGGAAAAAGACTGGGCATGAGAAAATAGTAACCGCAAACTCCAATAAATATGAATTTGGTGAAGAAATTACTGACGATTTGGGCCACATTCTGTAGTTAAGAAAGTGTAGATGCAAGGTGTTAGGTGTTAACAATTCAGTGTATTATTTTTAAATAGTGCCAGATTCGGTTTTTGGGGGCTCTTTGAACTTTGCATCAGTTGAATCAAGGACGGAGGAAAGAGAAATCTCTAGCGGGGCTCTCCGCACCTTTCAGTTTACCGCGGTAGACTAGGACGAAATGGTTGGGAAATATAGCTTCGAAAAGAACTTTTTTTACGAAGCTAAGCAACAAGGGAGAATGGGGAGGAGAACGATGCACCTAAAGACAAATATCGCTTAATTGTGTACGGATGGTTCCAAGACTGATGAAGGAACAGGTGCATTGTATTGGGACCATTAATCAAATACTCAAGGCCAATGGGAACTTGCCACAGCATCTTCTGGGCAGAGATCAATGCTATTGGCAGACGTACTCAATTGAATCTTGGAACTATCCGACGAAAAGCATTGCAATTTTCTCCGACAGTCAAGCAGCCATAATGGCGCTAGGTTCTACCACCATTAGATCGAAGGCTGGAAATGCTTAGAAAAATAAAAAAATCTAGGCAGAGAAAACAGAGTTGCACTATGCGGGTTATCCGGACACACTGGAATCAGTGGCAACCAGAAACCTAATTTATTGGCAAAGAAGGCAACCACAACAACCGTTTGGGGGGTCAGAATCGTCTTGCGGAATAGGGATGCGCACCTATGAAGAAGAAGTCAACGAAAGAGAGCAGAAACTCAGAGCAACCCTCTGGCAAAGTGTTCTTGGTCTGAGACATTCTTATAAGGTATTCCTTAGAAACATCAATAAGCAATGAACAAGGACTTTGCTAGAACTAAGTAGGAATAAGTTACGTGTCTCACAGGGCACAGCCACCTTGGGGAATTCATTACAAGGATAACGACTTACGGGGCGGAAGAGGAAAATCCGGAACACCTGATGTCCAACTGCATGGCTATTGCAGCAATTCGCCCCAGTTATTTTGATGAAGATGTCGTTGACGAAGTGGAAATACCCTCTGTGAAACCATCACAGGTATTGCAGTTTATTAAAGTCCTTAGACTGGATGGGGAGCTATAGCTGTAGGTACATACCAACACTTATAGCTCATGTTGGGGGGCACAATAGATCATTGAGTCGCAGTGCAACATCACCCTCTATTCAATTCTCATCATGCTAAGGATATTCTAGAAACTTTGCTTAAACACATTGGTTTAAGTTTGTACTGGTTTAGATATGGATAGGATATGGTTGGTATGAATTCCAGTATACTACAATCCACAAGCGAACATTATAACAGATGGATTTGTAAAAATATGTTTTTAGTATGCATGCATCATAAACCAATCAAAACACACCCATAAGCGTGCATAATCGTGCATAGTTCAATAATAGGGAACAAAGAAACCTGCTTCGCCCTAGAAGCTTCCTAACCTAAATCATAATTGGCACCACTACTTGATGACTGACGAGTTATAATGAGAATGTCTAAGAAGTCTTGATATTACCAACGTTTTTTAAATTTGTTGCCACCTGGTATCAGTTAATTTAAAGCATAGAAGCAATCTAGCAATTAAACGTTCTACTTGAGTAGAACAGGTAATACTTGTTCTAGATTTTTGACTTAGATCACGCTCCAGAGATGCTGCTAAATATTACTGACAAATAATCTACAATCTGCTGTTTAATTAAATTAAATTAGCTTAACTGTAATATTTAACGCTACAAAGGTAACGTAACGCTTCTTATAATGCTAACCGTTATCCAAATCACTTTCTAGTTATTGTTTGCTAAATTAATCAATAACCACACCTATTACGTGACACAGTTCTACGAAATTCACACTAACAAAATATGTACAACGGTTCAGAAAACAATAACCCAATTCTTAAGATCGTCCGTCCCAGTAACGTATTACGAAATAAACTCAATTCGCGAAGGAAAGGAGAGGTCGACGATTTATCTACCGTGGATTCCTTTCATCTTATTCATCGTCGGATGATCCGCCTATATAACTTCAGGACGTTGGCAGACAACGAGAGGAAAAAAAAGGATTTAGGTAAAAATTCGAGGTAACTACGTATGATTCATCAATGAGAGGATCGTATCTCGTTAGCTATATAGTCATTCAAAATTCCGAGAAAACTCTACGATCGCAGTAAGCTCTTATTTACGCTCGCATCATGGGTTCAGGTTTATTTTGTTTTTGTATGGATACGTGAGTTCGCTCTTAAAGCTTGACCACAAGGAGGGCAATAAAATGAGATAAATAAAAAGAGGGAAATTTGATTGCATCAGCTAATTTTAAAGGTACTATGACCTAAGGAGTTGAAGCCGGCAATTTAATAATCGTTGTTTCTTACTAGATCTAATTTATATTCTTTCTCGTAAATATTACCTATGTACATACATATGTGCGATTCCATTCGTAAATATACTCGGTGACATTAGAAGTGTTACACCCAGAAGGAAACATTTGTTTAACTTGATTTTTTGGTGGTAGTTTTACGTCAGAAATGAAACGCTAACATTTGCAGGAAATTGTATTAACGTGTAACACGAAAAAAAAATTAATAATGTTTTTGGAGACCCCGTACTTGATTACACTCTTGTACATGTATAGGTATCGAGAAAATGAGATGGTCGATGGGGTTTAAATCTGTGGAACGGGGGGCCACGACAAAACATTATAAGGAGGGTCTATAGTTCGACGAGCAGCATGGTGTGGTGCATTGTCTTGCTGAAATAGGATGTGTGGACGGCTATCTAGATAAGGTAGATAAGGTAAAGTGGTTTGTAGGATATCATCAACATAACGCGCAGCTGTCATACTGCCTCGAATAAACAGAAGTGGTGACCGGCTATCATAAGCAATACCCTCCTCCCCTCCCCCCCGCTCTTCCCCCCAAACCATTACTCCAACAGTCCTGTATACATGCCTCTCAACAGCTAACCCAAAATCATGTCGCTATCCAAGCTGGCGTAGTAGGCTTCTACGGCCATTGTACATACTTAGACAGAATTGCGATTCGTTGCTGAAGACGACATTATGCCATTTTGCTTCCTAATGCAGCCGTTCTCTGCACCAGTTCAAGTGTTGACGACAGTGGACTGGACTGGACAGTATGAGAAGAGTCCAAAGACTCGAATGCGGCGATATACTGTAACAGATCTACCCTCTTCTCCAAACCATTAGTCAGCGATTTGACGCGTTGTAGCAAAAAGGTCTCGTAGAGCTAGTTGTCTGAAGCACTTATTTTGACCCTCGGTGGTACGCCTCGGTTGACCAGTTGGTTTTCTTGGTGTTCCTCTACCTTCTTCTGTCCACACACGATACACACGCACTATCGTCATTGCAGTACAATCAACACGACGGCCAACTTCGCGATAGGACAAACCAACATCTCCATTGGCAACAATTCTACCCCCCTATGATCCATCTTTTCTCAGCCCTTAGTCTCCGTGAAGGGCTCCTCCAGCCCTGGATATTGGTGTGTGAAAGGGACAAAATGCCCGTTGCTGTTTCCGTTTCATATCGTATCAGTGGCGGCGTCCTAGTCATTTGCTATACTCAGCACCCGTTTTACCCCAACCTCTTGGCGGCGATCTGTCCAGATCCAACTCCTTGAGATGTGATATCAGTAGGTTTGCGGATGCCACAGCCATCTCCCGCGTGACGACAGCCAGCGCTATCACATGGTCCTTGATGGCGGGAACTCCCAGGTCTGCACGTAGTTGGCTGTTCCTCACGAACCACGGGGCGCTTGTTATAATCCGAACCATTCTATTCTGGAGTACTTCCAGCTTCTTCATGTGGAATTTGGCCAAGCTAGACCAGGCCAGTGACCTATACATGGCCATCGGACCAGGAATGATCTATAAATTAGCAGCTTTAATTTTAGCGAGAGAGAACTTCTGCTGCAGAGCAGTGGCATAAGCGTTGACCTGGTCGCGGAAAATCTTGCCACTGTATTCTGAATGTGTTGGCAGAATGTGAGTCTCTGATCCAGGATAACACCGAGGTATAGAACAGACCTGTTCCAGGGGAATCTGAATTCACCCATAAAGATATTGGTGAAGAGTGGTTTGAGCTTTCTGGTAAACCGAATGGCGACACATTTTCCCTTCGTTCAACATCAGTTTCCAGCGGGAGCACCAGACACCGAGCTCGTCGACCTGACTCTGTAACCTTCGGCACAGCAGATTCTCGCACCTTGAAGATGAATACACCGCCGTGTCGTCGGCATATATGGCGAGGCCAACTTGTGGGGCGCTGGGAAAGTCGTACATAAAAATTAGGAAAAGGGTCTGGCTCAGAAGGCACCCCTGGGGAATTCCGGCCACTATTGGTTTTGGGGCAGAAATCGCCTCATCATACCTGACCGAGAAGGATCGGTCAGCTAAGGATGACGCTCACAATCCGCGGATTTATGCCCGCCGAGACCATCTTATAGACCAGCCCATGGTGCCAGACCGTACCAAACGCCCTTTCGAAGTCAAGAAAAACCGCTCCCATAGTCTCACGCGCCTCGATGGAATTGCGAACGGCTTCGGTCACCCTGAACAGCTGGAAATCCGAGGATGGACCCTCACGGAAGCCAAATTGCTCGTCCTGTAGGATGTTAAGGACAAAAAATTCCTCTTTCAGTCTGTTTAGAATGACCGCCTTAACGACCTTGGAAACACATGAGATGAGAGCTATAGGGCGGTAGTTCTGGGGAAAGGTGGTGTCCTTATCTCGTTTCGGAATGGCAACAACATGGGCGTACTTCCAGATCTTAGGGAAGTATTCCAGTCTAAGAACAGAATTGGTGACCAGCAGCAAGGAATCTAGCAAAAAATCCGGCAGCCGAAAAAGCGCGTTGTGTGTTAGATTATCTGGCCCAGGAGCCTTACCCTTCCTTCTTGACTAAATTGTTTCAGTTCACCGCTGGTGGCAAGGGGTATGTCCTCACCTCCCAGCGTGTGAAGGCTCGACAAGGTATTCCCAACTTTGATCTCGTTCTCTTCATCAGGATCTTCCGAATCAAGGTTATCAGAAACCCTACCAAAATGGTCGGCCTTTTCCGCAGACTGGAAGACAACACCATTCGGGCCATGTATAGAAGCAGAGATACCAGTTTTGTGCTTCTTAATCTTTAGGGCTCTCGAGAGTCTCCAAAGGGACCGATCTTCAATGGTCAAGGAAAAAACTCCACCACCATTTTTCCTGTCAATACTCTTTAAGCGTCGTCCTTACTTTAGCCGCTAGGACGTTTGCTTGGGATATATGAACAGGGCTCATTGTTTGCTAGGCCCTCTTCCTGGCTCGACGTTTTTTCCGGATTAAGGATTTAATGTGCCCAAGCGTTCTCCAAGCATCCGAATATACCCCGCGTCAATCTACAGGCCGCCGATTCAAGGTCCTACATCACAAACAATTCTACCCCTGTCAAAGTCACTAACACAGTGATAATTTTGACGTCTTCGAACTCTAAGCATTTTGTTACGTTTAACACTTGTAGACGGACATGCAACAACTAAACTTTTCTATATTAGTCAGCTCTCATGAACATGAATCTCAAAGTCATTTTGATTGTAAAAAATCAAGATGAACAAATTCCTCCTTCTGGGTGTAACACTTCTAATGTCACTGAGCATATACTTTAATGTCGTTCTTGAGCGGACAATATTAAAACAATCCTATCAAAAAAACTAAACCATACTGTAAGGAATGCGCTGACATCATCGATTTTCCAAAAACTATCACCGAAACATAATTTACTATCACCTTCCGAGAAGAATTCGACTTCCACGGCGATAATTGTCCATAAGTATTCCTGTCCAATGCGAAAATTGCAAGAAAGATGGAACGAAAAGAAAAAGATAACCTTTACTCGAAATCGCTTAGTGTCTGCAGTTTATCTTCTCTTATTAGCATCTGGACGAAATTACCTCATTTTTAAGCGATTTTCGTATCACGCAGTGCGATTTAAGGGGAATTTCGTACCTTCGATGCATGACAATATTGTCAAATAAATCGCTTTTAGCGAAAGCCGCAGAAAAATTAAACGTATAGCGCGTTGATCGCTGTCACAGTTGGCAAACGTAAAAACAAAAACTTCGCTAATATGTATACTCGGCTGTGGGAAACACCGCGATCGCATTTTAACAATTATTTCTGCGCGAAATTTTAATCGAATATACGCCGTATATGCGAAACGAGCTGCTCCGCTACCGATTCGAACTGGAATTCGGCTTTAAATTATTTATTATTCTCCATTGCAACGCTCGTAAATTATTGGACAAAATACGTTGAATTTTAATCGTTTTGACAGAGTCAAATGGACGGTCTGTGTTGCATATGTAATCGTTTTCCGATGTATTTTTAGTTTTTTTGCTCTGATTTTTTTCAATTGAAAATAACGTTTAAAACAAGGACGACAGCACGTCGGAATATTCAAAAAATATAGAACGTCCAATTTTTTATATGTATTTAATTCTATCTTTTATTAGTATGACGTTTGATCAATTTGTTTAAAAAAAATTAAATCTACTGAGACTGCAATAGTGGAGCATGGTGGACATATCAGATCCAAGAGGCACTGCTGAAGAAAGCGACTGTAGTATGCGCCTTTCTAGATATAGAACGCGCTTTTGACAACACTCCACACGGGGCTGTCAAGAAGGCATTAACCAAACGAGGGGTAGACGGTACGACGTCCAGATGGTTGTTGAATCTGCTCTCTAGCAGGGCAGTGGAAACGGTGGTGGGAAATAAAATCATCTCTATTGCTACGACCAGAGGATGTCCACAACCTACCCACTCATGTGGAGCTTAACAGTAAACGAACTCCTATACAGCTTGACCAAACTAGGCATTCCTTGTCAAGGTTATGCCGACGAAATAGTCATTTATTGCAGAGGAAATTTTGAGAGCACTCTCTGCGACATAGTTCAAAGAGGACTTACTACCACGAAAAGGTGGTGCCAATCAGTGGACCTAAATATAAACCCCACTAAGACCAGCCTTATAGCATTCGCAAGAAAAATTGATGGGTAAGACAGGTTAGAAGAATGAGGTGAAATATCTAGGTCGTGTTCTAAGTAATAAACTTTCGTGGAATAAGGATGAGCTTGAAGTAACGAACAAAGCAAAAAAGGCCTTAATGGTCTATAGAAACTTTGCATGAAATAATTGGGGATGTAGTCCAAAAATACTGCTTTGGAAGTATACATACAGCAATAGTGAGACCAATGAGCACTTATGGAGCAGTCGCTTAGAACAAAAGAACTAACCTGGCCAGTGCAGGGCCAGGCAATGAGAACCTCTCCCACAGCAGCCATTGAAGTGGTATTAAACCTTGCTCCTCTCTACATCTTGGTGGAAATCACAGCGAAAAGGACCACAAGTAGAATGATGGGGCTGTGCAATGATGCCAATACATAAAAGACTACGTAAAGTATTTTGTAGTCAACTGAAATCGTTCTCGAAAAAAAGGGAGAGAATCTAACCTGGTATGTTCTGTATATTCTAATTGAAAATAAAGAAAACAACAAATATCGCCTACACCTAATTATTACGTAAATATTCATCAACCATCTGCACCTTAAATCATATCGCCCGTTAACTTCCTCAAATGAAAAAAAGAGAACTAAAAAAAATCTGTTACGCAACGTTTAGACCTGAAATCGCAATACACGTCTTGAATAATAAACAGGCCAAATTCATCATTATGCCCTCATAACATGGGTATGGGATCTAACTATACAAGATTGCTGTCAGCCGACTACATAATATATGTATGTCTGCCGCTTCAGGACTAGCTCTACCTACCTATTCTGACGTCTAGAGGCAATTTGGCCTGGAGTTCGCCAGACCTCACGTGCATGCAACAGGAAAGAATTTGCCATAAAGTCAACGTCTTATGAGAAATTCTTTATTGTTTTATAGACGCAGACGATACGTCCGAAAATTAAATATGAATGGATGTTAACTATTTCATATTAATAATTGAGGAAATTGGAAATTATTCATCGATTTGGTAAACTAACTAAGCGTAATAGTCCCATTCTTGTATACGAAGTATCCGACCTCAACCGCTAGAATTAAAATTCCGCCCGCAATTCTGACGAATTACAACGCCTATTGTCTCTCCACTTTGGAATTGTTCACTCGCACTTGACATTATAAACCTACTTATAAATCGAGGTTCTAAAATTAAGTCTATGCATATATGGTAGGTATATAAATTTGACGGTCTCTAGTAGTAGTAATGTAGTTGTAGGCCATCGGATATAATCCCACGCAATCACAGTTACTACGTAATCAGATTATTACGATTTCAGGATTCGAATCAGCTTAGTTTGATTCATTCATAGACGAAGTCCAGTTTTGTTACCCAATAGTTATTATGGCTGTATGTTACCAACATGGTTTAGAAACTTTATAGGCTTCCGCTTTGAATTTAATCTGACTTTATTTTGGATTATGTAAGTGTGATGAATGATTTAAAGGGTTTAGCTTTAAGAGCTTGGCATAATTATTGTAAGCAGTCAATTACAGCAAATTTAATCGAATATATGAAGGACGAAGACCCTGACTAGTTTTACCCATCCCGTGGCTTCTTCTTTCATAGATCTTCTTCTATCACAGATGGGTACTCTTGCGCAAAATCCTCACTACAAACTGTATGTTTCCGGAATCGGCAAAAAGGAATTTCAGACGTCTACTGTCAATAGTTTTTTTTGAAGACAAAACAGAGTCTAGCAAGTCAAGCCATTTCGCAAAAATTCAAAATATTTTGCTAAAAGTTCATGGCAGATCCACTCCATCATTTTCGATCATCAATTTCTAAGTGAACCCCACAAGTACAAGTGACGAACCGCAATAATGGAGTGATCGACAAGATTCATGATGTCATTTTAGCCGATCGCCTATTGAAGCTAAAAAAGATTACAGAGACAACAGGCATCTCAGATGAAGGCATTGGTCAAACCATACAAGAAATTTTGTGTATAAAAATGGTTTCGGCGTGATGGATACCGCGATTGCTCACACCAGAACAAAAACGAAATAGGATGACCGTTTTGGATGAGTGTCTGGCTATGAGTCAACGCAATCCATGGAATTTCTTCATGCGTTTCGTCTAACCGTGAATGAGACTTGGGTTCACCAGTACCTACCGGACCCCCACCAACAGTCGATGCAGTGGAATGCAGGCGAATCAGCTCCAAAGAAAGCAAAGACTGTTCGATCTGTGCAAAGGTCATGGCGACAAATTTTTGGGATTTCCAAGGTGTGATCCTCATCGATTATCTGGAGAAGGGAAGGACGATCACGGGGCAATACTACAGCGATTGAGAATTAAAAGATTGATACAAGAATTTTTATTGTAAATATTGTTATGTTGATGTATATTGAAATAATTAAATACTATTTATTATTATTACTACTATCTCCTTACTCGTATTATGAGTGTTAAATTAAAATTTAAAAAAAAACTATTAAATTAAATTAAATTAAATAATTATATTAATTAATTAGTTAAAACATAAATAAATAACTCCAGTCAACGGCGGGCACAGGGAAAAAATAAAAAACCCAGATTATAATGTGAAAAATTTTATTCCTCAAAATTTATTGTAAAAACACATCACAAACATACACAATACATAATTACATTCATTTCGGCACAACAACCATAAATTTCAAGCTGGAATTACAAAAATCATCTTTAAAAAAATATCAAGTGGTACATTCGGCAATTTAAGGAGTGGTAGCCCTGGCTGAAACAGAAAACAAAAGGGAGGGGAGAGTTGTTTACAAGATTTGAAGAATGACAGAAAAAACAAAAGAAAGAAAACCTGATGGAGGAATAACTAGATTGAAACGGCAGCAAGGAGATTACAACGCACACAAGAGGACATAGGATACATAAAACACACAACATTTAATTAAATAGGGAAATTGCATTGTAAAAATTATATTCACATTATAATCTGGTTTTTCTAAATAGTTCATATTTTTATTTGCGTCATTAGTGATACACAACAATATGTTCAAAGTAATTGCCATTTAGGTGCACAACTAAGTTCTCACTGGTTTTTTTATGAAAACGCAACTTAATTGTGAAAAAATGTTTACAAATGAATCTGAAAAATACTGCCCATCACTAGCGACAACTACAACCGTCACGGTAGAAGTATCTTTTGAGGCTATCCACGAATCAAGCTATTTTAACATGTCTTCATATGAGCGGAATTGCTGATTAGCCAGACCATGTGCCATCGAACGGAACAAGAAATAATTGAACAGTGCAATATCTGGGGAATATGGCTGATGGGGTAGGACTTCCCATTTGAGCGTTTCTAGGTAGGTTCTAAAGGGTTTGGAAACGACGCTTAACGTATCTTGCCTTCAAATCATAAGGAACCTAAGTTCCTTGTTTTTGAACCATTCCCAACGCATGCAATCGCTTGCAAATGGATTGGTGGGTAACTCCTAATGCTGAAGCAAGCTCTTTTTGTGTTTGGCCAGGATCCTCATCGAGCAATGCCTCAAGTTCAGCGTCTTCCAAGGTTTTTTGCCTTCTCGATGTGCATCAGCCGCCGTTTTTGTCGAAAGAAAGAAGAAAAGCAACACTTCCTGCACAAAATCTGACATTTTCACACCCAAAAGTACCTACATATATGACGCTTAAACAAAATCACTAATATGTCAAAGCGGTTTGTTTACCATACGTCTAAGCTTGGTTCATGACGTTTTGATTATGTAACAATCGACCAGCATTTACTACTGGAGCCACATTTTAAAAAATAGCGGGAACTTAGTTGCATGCCATTATAATACAATAATGCACTTAATTATTCTCTCCTTCCATAGTTTAATAACGTTCAACCAGCTGTCTTTAGGGTTATTATCAGAAAAACACTCAACGGCGATGTCAATCGCTTCTTCTGACTGGAATCTTTCCTATCTAATTTTTTTTTGAGCTCAAAAAATCAGAAGTGACGCCAAATGCGATGAGCAAGGAGGATGCATATCATGTTTCTAAATCTAGGAGAGCTACAGGCCATTGGTTGTGATAGTGGACGTTTCACATCTGATGCCTTAATGAAAGCTGTTACAATAAACTTCATTGTTTGTCCATATCTTTTGAAATCACGTACTTCCATACATTGTCTCCACAACCTTCTGAACAACAATCTGAATGCACCTCTTGACTTTCCAAAAACTTTAGCACCACAGAAGTTTCCAGGCTTAAGTGGATTTGCTCCCAGTTCTTCTTCTGACAAGCTTTGCTGATGACTAATAACACTCTCTTGATATAAATGATCATCACAACCACTTGCATCGCTTGAAAAATCATACATGACATGTGAATTTGACAATTTCTTCCCCATCCTTGCTTTTAAATTATTAGTTTCTTTCATTTCTTTTAGTTTCTTTCTATTTGCTGTTTTTTTCTCTCTTTCTTTGCGTTTCTTTCCTTTTTCATAGCATTCTTTTGTTTCTCGTCCTCTTTCCTTTCTTTCATTTTAAGATATTAGTTAGTTGTTATAATTTCACAGTTTCCGCTGTTAACATCCTGGATGGCCTTCTCGAGCTCTTCTTCTGAATAGGCATTTCCTGCACCCTTGTGGGGTTTTCTTATATAATTCCTTACCATCTCCTGCAAAACAATATATGGACCTGTGTATGTATAAGTAAGTAAATTTGGTATTATCTATTCAGTTATTTTTTTGGTATTGAATAATAACTGATGGGTCTTAAGGAGCAGGTTTTAAAACTGTTCACATTAATATGTAAGTAATTCTTAAAAACGAATAGATTTGTTTTATGTTTTTAACTACCTATTATGTACGTATTTGTTGTAAAATACTATTGATGGGGCAATTGAGTTGACTGGGGTAACAGGACCACCAGTAGACCCAGTTACCCCACGATCATGGCCAAGTTGCCCCTTTGCTTTAATTTTTTGGGATAAGTGTGCCACCCCCAATAACAACATTCAGGAAGGCGAAAGAACATTTAAAACCATATTCATTGGTAAATCTATTACTAATTTTTTTTCTAAGGTAGTAAATATCATAAGAGTACTTACAGTCAGTAAAAACGGACTTAATAGCACATTGTTTTCAATATTCAACTATATAACGGATTGTTTTGAGGTTAGACCTGTTGTAGTAGACAGATGGCGGCATGAATACAGTGTGCCAACCACATTTCGTTAAAATCTCCCAAAAACTTCGATGTAAACTAGCGATGGCCCAGTTACCCCACAGCGCTTTACCTGTTACAAAAGTGTTAAGCACCAATACTTTCTATATTATCAGCTCCAGCTCTTTTTCCACATCCATACACAACTTTTACAGACTTTACCACGGGTATCAGGTATGACGAACGAAAGCTTTGATTACCCGTTTTCCTTTCTCAACTTAAATGATATCACGATCACAGCTCAAAAAAACTGTGACCACTTACAAGAAATGATTGTTCAATGCTTGCAAAATCATCCAATGATACTAGAAAGAGTACAGACACGATTGCCACTACTCTCGTTCCACATGCATATAATGGACTGGCCAATATCTTCTATGTATTTTAATACCAAAATTAATATATGTAGGTATTTTTATGACCTTTTTTACTTATCTTATTTCCTGATATTGCTTCCACTTGTAGGTCAATTACAACACTCTAATTCGAAGAAAGATCAAATTTATTCCAAAACCTTTACAATATAATTTGGTTTTTGTTACAACTTCCTCAGTGGAATAAAATTGATAATTATAGTGTAAAGGTTTTGGAACAAATTTGATCTTTATTCGAATTAAAGTGTTGTAATTGACCTACAAGTGGAAGGCATATCACGAAAATAAAACATCAAAATTAAAACGTGATAACTGCCGAAGATAAAACATATCGGATAGAGTAAGAGTTGATACAAAAAGCACCTGGCTTGTGAGACAGAGATATCTGCTTTCATCAAATTTCTTGCTATTTCGCTTTTTCGATGATGTAATTCTAACTTTGTTTAGCGACTATCTTCATTCATAAGTTGGATTGTGCAGTTTAACTTTTCACATGTTTTACATGCATCTGTCCACGGTTTGTTGACAAGTTTGAAATAGTTATTTACGAACTAAGTGCGTGAAAAAATATTTCGCGAATGAGTTGCCAGTTTAAAGCGCGAGCCGAAGATGAGCACTTTATGGACACGAGTCCTTTATGATACCTATCGTACTACAAATCTCTTGATATTAATTAAAAAAATTTGAGTTGGCAGTATTGAAATTCGGGAGGCTGCCAATACTGCAGTGGATAATTTATTACCCATACAATCATTAGGGTTAGGGATTTATGAGTTTAAAATGTTACTAAATAATTCAAGTTACAGTAAGTACCAACTTTACTTCACGCACTAGTGCTTAAAGTGGCTTTTTACACACGCAAATCGAATCGTGAAATGGCATGTTTTGATAAGCGAGTACAAAAAATCTTTTTTGGAAACATCGCGATAGAAATTCTGAGTAATCAAATTGTCTAGATGCTTGTCTTTACATAAGCGAGTAATATTAAAATCTGGATTCAAATACTCATCGGCCGGTATCAAGCGATCGAGAAAGTTTGTCTGAAAAAACTACTTTCCTAACGCGATAAGTGTGTTCGTAACCTATAGACTTTGGAAGTTAGTTTTTTTCAGACAATCTTTCTCGATCGCCCGATGTGGTTCGTGAATATTGACTTACAATTAGATCCCTTCGTATGGATTGCACATTTCTTATCAGTTCCCTGTCAGCATTGTGAGATTTTCTGGGAGCCGTTCTTGTCCTTTAATCTTTGAAAGTAGTACCACCAAATGTCTTCTTTCGAAGGAGTCCATCAACCCTCTTACGTGTAACAGCAAAGACATTCATGAATATCTTCTTGCACACTTGAACAATGTTGCCTTTTCCAACCACACAGTCGACTGTCTACGGCTGCATCTACATATGTCTTCTGTGTTTTAGATTACTGTGTATGAATCCCATCAGGTACGTACCTTGATTTTCAAAGTTTTTTTTTATAGAAGTCAGTAAATAGTTGTAATTTGCTTTCTGGTGAAATAGTTTTGCACGTAAACTTGCATTTACAAGTGTCATATAATAACATTGTGTTAAAGAGTAGAGAATTATTAATACTCAAACAGTAATTCGAACTTATCAATTCATTTGGTTTCTTTTCTTCTAACTTTCTCTCATTTTTATAGGTTAGGCGCTTTACTGGTTAAGTTCAGTCTCTTGTGTTCTTGAGCAAATCTTCCAGTACCTACCTCTCTTTCTCCGTTTTCTCTTCATGATTATTCTCCATTTTGAAAAGTTTCATCACACACAATGTACTTAATATTGCACATATACACACACATATAACACACTTACAGGATGCGCAGTCTAGTATGCGCCATAAATGTAAAATATTAGGTTTGGCTCTTGGGTCGTTTCATACCTTATTCTCGATGGCACATAACACCTTTCTACATAAAAATACTGGTTTTGAAGTTTTTGCCAGTTACCACCTTTCTTAATTAAGGTCTTCAATTGTAGCTTATCGCCCAATGTTCGTTTTTTACTCCGATTAGATTATGTAATGCATGAATTTAAATTGGAACATTTCGAAATAGAATATCAAACACGACGGCAACGCTTAATACCGTTCTAACAATTTTTCGATTAACCGACGAAAAAGGAAGGCAAGGGAAATAACTGTTCACGTATTATTATCACCGCGATTATAGCTATTATTGTTGCATAGTAATGGAAGAGCGTTATCTCGTTAATGAGTATAAGCCGGTATAATAGATTAATTAAATTCCCTCGATTCCCGCTATTCATTAAAACCGAACGTAAAACGTTTAAAAAAAGTGCTTCTCTGCTGGCACAATCTCAACACTAATTTGTTAACGGACAATTATCTTCAGTGACACTTTTATACGAATGCTGAGCCGGTTCTGTTATATATTGGTAATTACATCCAAATACGTCTAATAAATGCATGACTGCGGGCAACAATTTCGAAGCTTTAAGAAGAAAAGATTGCGTCAAAAATCTACACAAACATTAATATGTTGATCTGTTGAAAAATTAAAATTATGTTGCCCGTTACAGGAAGCCGTAATTCGTAGTTTGTATACAATCAAGTGAATCTGCATTAACAATCTGATTCTCCGAAATAGTCTGTTTAAAGCGAATAATATTAGGAAGGTTTAGTTTATCTCGATCTGCAGTTACTTTCGTAATTAATACTAATTTACGGATCATGTTAAACTTTCCAATTTGAGACGTCTAAGCGTTAGATTTGTAGCATTCACCCATTGACATTGAATGGAGTCGAAATCAAACAGACCATAAACCGAAATACACCTGAGTTTACTGAACGTGTTTCCATTCCCAAGGTAATTATTACACGGGAGCAAATGTTTACTTTTGTGTATATGTACGACTAAAGGTCTCGCAATTTGAAACAAAAGACTGACAAGTGCAACAACCGGTCGATGGACGTCACTGGTATCTCACTAACGTCAAGAGAACTCGCGCTAGATTCTTTAGGGCATTCCGCTGGTCATGTCTTCTGTAGATAATAGAAGATTCGTTTCAAATGAGAATTAATAATAATAATAGTAATAATAATAATAGTAATAATAATACTTTATTGGCAGTGAGATTTGTGGCAAATACATATGTGTCTTATAGAAGCAAGTACATACATTATAGTTTTTTATTATAAAAATCGTCTTCTTTCCTTCTTTTTCATGTTCGAAATATTTTACAATTTTTTGGCCCAATATTGGACCAATGCTTGCGGTTCCCTTTGCCATAAATCGTCTAGGTTACAATGTGCGGCACAATTAACGCACTTTAGAAAGTCTTCCATATCATATATCGTCCCACAATCGCACTTATTGTCAGTTGGGTGCACAAGAACCCATTTGATCACTTTGGCTCTTACTGGAGCAACACCTGTTCTAATACGATTTAGCATTCTCCAAGTTATGAAGTTGTACGAGACACCACTCGGCGGGCTTTCTGACAGAGGATAGTTTGCGGGTGGTTCATCCAGATGGCTGCTGAGAAATCGACGTCTAGATTTTAGCCTTTGAAACTCTTGGTGTTGATTGGAAAGGAGGTGACAATTGTGGAATGTTTCTTAAACTTCTCGCTAAATCCCTTTCTACGTGAGTTGGGACTTTGAAAGCCAGCCTCTTGGTAAAGCTAGGCTGATGATGCAGCCTTCATGCACCCTGTTACAAGTCTGCAAGTATCGTTGAGGCTTACATCCACCTTCTTGGCATGAGCCGATCTTGACCAGATAGGACATGCGTATTTGGCTGTAAGGAAGCGTGTACCTTAGTTTTAAGGACTTTAGACTTAGCGCCCTACTTTCTTCATATGCAGTTTTCGGCAGCCACCGTTTGCCGGATTTTATCGCTGTAGTATGTATATTTAAGTTAGAGATCTATCAAGTGTGAGTCCAAGGTGTACAGGTTTATCTGTTCGAGGGTCTCTCCATTCCAGAAAGATGAAATTTGCGGTTGGCTAGTCGTGCGTGAAGGTGGAATGCACTGACTTGTGTGTGACGAACCTGTTCGTGTTTTGAAGTGTAACATTTTTGTCCACGCCTTCTCTAAAAGATAGAAGATGGAAATTTTGTTTTATTTTCAATATTTGGATGGTTGCTAATTTTAAAATCCATCCATTTTCGATACCTGTATATTTTCACATGTTTATCCATACGGTCCATATGGTTTTGCCTGAGAGAGAGAGTATGTCCGTTGCTTCCCATTTATATGACATCACGAGGAAGAGTGGGAATCCGCCTATAAAAGCGCGTGCATTACGCAGAGAGAAGCAACCAGCTATATCCCATCCTCAGCAACCACAAATTAGATCCCAAAGTGGGCGCGATGCTGTAGAAGACACACATCCGACCCATCCTACCCTATGCCAATCCAGCCTGGTCCACGGCAGCCCTACCCCACATTCTGCGTCTAGTGCGAACACTAAATCGCGTCCTGCTATTAGTATTTCGCCTCCCATATCAGACATCACTGGTCGTCCTCCGGCACCTAACGGCGTCAGACATCGACGACCTGAACGAGTTCTTGAAGAAACTCAACCGAGGATTCTTCGAGAAGGCCCGCCGCAGCAGCAATCCGGCGATGAGAAGCGCAATCGCGCAAATATCAATGGGGACCACCAAACATCGGACCACAACGGAAACACTCCGATCGATGTGATCCGGTGTGAAATCACCCGAACACTAATCCTCTTATAATGCTCTTATGATTATAGGTGTCCAACAGCGAAGGAGATCCAGGAAGAAAACTCCGAGGCAAGCCCGACAAACCGACCCCCGACGACCACCAGAAAGACTTTCAAGAAGAAGTAGAGCTGGAAGAAGAGGACTCCTCGAAGAAGGAGGCCGAAACCCAACCGCGACGAGCGAGAAGCAGAGTTTCTAGTAGAAGGCCGAATAAGGTTTGGTGCACCTAGGAATCCCATTCCCGCTGGTGAACGTCGACTAAATTTGATGTTCCCAGAAACACTACCGCTGGTGAAAGTCGATTAAATTTTATGTTCCCTGAAACTTTTCCGTTAGTGAACGTCGATTAAATTTGATGCTCCCAGAAGCTTTCCCTCATTTCCGTCTAAGTTCACGACTTGCACTTAGAAGGTTTCCGTACTGACGTAAATTCCTTCTTCTATTCGCCGTATAAATTTCCGCTATCGAATTTGTTGAAATTAGTAAAGACATACTCTTTCCACACCGTAAGCGTTATCTATTGCTGATAACTACGACACCATTGTCAACGCTAATATTAAAATAGCTAACCTAAAACCAACATATTCAGCTTTTTCAAAGAGTCATTCTTGAGCCATAACGCCCAAGTCATCTGCGCACATACAGTGTTATGTACTTTCCAGTGTTGGTTGGTCGTTGGTGTAGACGTCAAATAGAATTGAACCTAACATGCTTCCTTGAGTGAAGCCGTTTTTTTGGCTTCACCAGGGGTTTTTTCCCTTTAAGGGTGACGTAGAATTGGCGATTTTGCTAGAGAGCTTCTATTAGGTATTTTCAGCAATTGATAATCTCCTGTTATGTCGTATACTTTTGACAGCATTTTGTGGTGATTTACGGTATCATAGGCAGCGGTTAGGTCGATAAGGACAAGGCCCGTAATTGCTTTGTTTTCATATTGCTCTTCTATATGCCCTGTAAGCGCTAATTGTAAGACTTGATTGGTGGATGATTTTCCAGGTCTGAAACCAGTCTGTTATGATTTGGGTATGACGTTTTCAATAGACGATACCACTAATTCGATTTAATATCAGTTTTTGATATAGTTTAAATAGGTGACGCATTTTGGAGCTGGCACAAAAAAACTGGTTCTTACACCTCTCCAATTATCCTCTCCAAACAGCTATCAACCAATCTCTTTGTTGTGTCATCTATTTAAACTATAAAAATCGTCATTACCTGTCTAAGGCAGATCAGCTAACTCTCCTCCCGATATAATGGGCACAGGTATCATCCGCATATTGCCAAATTTCCTTATCGAATCCAATATTGATCCTTCAGAATACACTGTTACAGTGTCTTGTGTAAATTTAACGTTATGTGATCGATCATGTAACTAGAATTTTATCCGGTCCAGACATAGTTCTCTAATTCTGTATCTGTCCAATTTGGATAAGAACAGTGAGTGATCCACTGAGTCAAATGTTTTGATGGATCAGACATTAAGGAGCAAACCCTTCGCCCACTCTCCTCGGAATTGTAAATATTTTGTAAAACGGAAACAAAAGTCTCATTGATTGAGTTTAAATAACCGCAATGACAGTGTGCAAATAGTGAAAACCGCTGCAAATATTTATGTAAGCGTGTATACATTGCTCTTTCAAATACTTTTGAGAATGATGATAAAACTGATATTGGACGATAATTCGCTACATTATTTCTGTCACCCTTCTGGACATATTGTCGCTAGAATTTAGAATTTGAGTTGATGGTGATGTTGCACTGCGTATTTGCCTATTGTGCCCCCTATATGAGGTATAAGTTGTTGGTATTTACCCACAGCTATAGCTCCCCATCCAGTATAAGGACTTTAATAACTGTAATAGATGTGATGGTTTCAAATAAAATATTTCTCCCTCGTCAATGACACCTTCACCAAAATAATTCGCGCTAATTGCTGCAATAGCCATGCAGTTGGATAATAGATGTTCCGAATTTTCGTTTTCCGCCCCGCAAAACCTGCAGTCGCTACTGTGTTTCAAACCTATCCTTGTCATACGTTCCCCATGTGGTCACAGTCCTTGCTCTTTGCTTATTGAAGTTTCCAAGGAATACCTTGAAATGTCTCAGACCAGGAAGATTTTCCCAGAGGGTTGCTATGAGTTTATGCTCCCTGTCCTTGAGTTCTCCTTCATCCGCATTCATTCCGCAAAACGGGTCTGGTCCCAGAAACGATGTTGGAGCGGCCTTTTTTTGTTAATAAATTAGCTTCCTCGTTGCTTCCTGGTACCCAACATATTCCAACTCTGTTTTCCCTGCTTAGACTGTTTATGGTTGCTTGACTGTCGGTTACAATTGCAATGCTTTGCCTCCGATAGCTCCTATCAAGATTCAGTTGAGCACATCTTCCAATAGCATTAATTTCTGCTTCGAACCCGTTGTGGTAAGTTGCCATTAGCTCTGAATATCTGATTCTTGGTCTAAATACTCCTGCACCTGCTCTCTTATCAGTTTTGGAGCCATCCGTATACGATTTAATGGTATTTGCCTTTAGTGAGTAGGTGGATCGTTCTCCTTCCCACTCTACCTTGTTACTTAGCTTCGTGAGGAAGTTTTTTCGAAGTTACATTTCCTAAACATTTTGGCTCAGCTCTCTAGCACGGGAACTCGTCCGCATCAGCTCCGTTCTAGTTAGTCGGAACAGTGCTCTATAGGTAACTTCCTCCACTACTATGTGTAAGGTTGAGATCTAAAATGACTTCCAAGGCTCTGGTTGGGTATGTTCTCTCTGGCGCCAATAGTTGCCCCATCTGTCACCATAGGTCTTATTATACTGATGTACAACCATCGTAGTATACTTGGGCTGCAGACGTTTTGTTTACTAGGTTCCGACATTTCATTAAGGCTTTTGTTGCCTTGTTAATGGTTAATTCAATATGCTTGTTGCACAGTTAATCCTGCAGACCATTTTTTTATGTTTTTTGTATTTTTTGTATTCCTCTTTGGAACAATGGTGTCCGTAACCAGTCCCTGCACTAGTTTTAAATTGTGAGATACTTGCAAAACCTCAGAGCTAATCCAAGACATTACATATTTGCGTTTGTATTGTTTAATTAGTAAATTTAGTTTTTGTTTGTTGTGTGGGTATAAAATGTTTACTAATCTAAATTGGAAATTTTAGCGGTAATTTAGGTAACATGTATGCCTAATTAAGTATAGGATGTAATTATTTGTATACCGCAGGTAAGTGAACCGCTTCCCCCTATACCTAATACAATTACATCATCATTATTTTCCCTGGAACTCATCATGTTGTATACATCTACAAGGCATTTTAAATACCAGAGCAGTAGAAGAAATCGAAACAGAAATTCCACGAACGTAATTGGATCCCTACATTTATAAATTAAACGGCAGAATCCTAAATATGCGAATAACGACACGATAACGAGAAAAATTACTTTAAATCGTCCTTTGAATTCCGTACACAAAGCCACATTTGTTTAAATTAACCTAAGTCCGTTGATCAACGAGAAGAAGAAGATTTAGTATACAATCGTGGTTAAAAGTTGAAAATCTCTCATTTAATAAAATTTAAAAGAATAATTTGCCTATTTAACCGATTTGTCCTACCAATTCTAACCTAATTCATACTTCGTTGAAGCTTAATAATAATATCTGGTGAAGATGTATATAAAAATCTGCGTTCCGATACATGTGGACGCACATGTATGTAGAAGAAGATCAATTTTCTTTCATTCGAAACATAGCTCAGAAAAAGTTACGCAAGACGTACATGCAAACAATTTTAAGAATTCCGTTTTGGAATTTCAGAGAAACTACATCATTGGATAAACGTAGACGCTCAGGACATATTTTGAATGAAAAAAAAAAACTGTGTCATGGTTGTAATACATAACATAACTATCTGATTACAGATGGCGCCTTTAATTTTCAAGTAAATTGCCATCACATTTCACGCGGATAAATTCACTAGAGGGATATGTACTTCCTTTGCAACGATGACGTTAACATTCTTTTCAAGTTCTAGTGCTCGTTAACGATGTATGATGGTTTGATTTTCCTTTTCTATTTTGATTGAACGAAAAATGCTTGGATATATCCGCTATTCTGCTATAACAAATTAATTATCACGATATATCGTGGCTGAACGACTACAACGTTACTAATTTTCAAGTTCCTTATCGTTTAGATAGTTTCAATCGACCTATTTTAGGTCAAGTCGAAGGAAACCTATCCTATCGCTCTTCCTCGATATTATTACCATTCGTATTTGTAATAATGGTGTTGCTTCTATGACAGCAAAGCGTGATTTAATACATTTTAATTATGAACGAGTCGGGGAGTTATTTTAATACATCCTGCTTTACATTTACTTTACTTTAACTATGCGGACGTAACTGACACATCGATAAAATTGAATAGGTTTGTGAACATAACAATAATAATTCGATTATATTTACAGTTGTAATAACCAACATCAAATATTTTACTGTGGATAATAAAGACAAGCAGCCATTAAATTGAAATATCTAATAATTCTTGTTTTGCCTTATCTTAAGCGGTTGGAAAGCACAGTTAAATTCGCTATTTGAAAGGAGATGCTAGTTCTCATGCTCGTCCTTCCTGGTTTTGAGTTTTTTTCTTTCTACCTGTCAGTGTGAACAACTGTGAAGATTTGGATAAAATTATTTCAAACATTAATGTTACTAACCTAAAAATATGTTCCTGCTAAAAGCTATGACCTTAACTCCTGACTACTAAAAATGGTAGAAAAAAATATAAACAGGACCTACATCAACGAAAACAATATGAAAGAAGCTATACAGGGTGTTCTTAATCACTTGAACATACAGCGATTCACCTAAAAGAATGTTTGCGTAATGCTGTCAAAAAGCTTGAAGGCTTCATGAGGAGGAAGGATGGAATCAAACTTCGGAAGTCTAAGATCTAAGAGGATATCTTCCTCATTTTATTGGTTTTAATACACAAAGTGTAGCTAGTCTTTCACAGTAGCTTTAAGGGAATGGCTAGTGTTTCATGAGATTATGTACTCCCACGACTGCGTAATTCTGATAATTATTTAGGTGGTGCCTGATCAGTAACACTTGCCTTGAAAAGCCAAAATGCTTGGATAGGTGGTGTGAGATATTTCTAAATTTCAAGCATATTGCACTCCATCTGTACACCAATATATCATACCAAGAACTCTGAAAAACTAATCTGCGCAGATGGGACCTCAAACCACTAATGCGGACAACTCTAGGACAAGGAACGCCTCCTGCAATGCTCCTACTACTCCTCTAAATACACCTTCGACAATCTGCGGCTTGACAAAAAAGAAGCACTGGATATAGCCCAACACTGAGCTGAGAGATTACAAAAGATTTCTGGATAGCAGCCTTGATCAAGAGGCTGGTCGTTTACTCAGCAGACTACTACGAAGTGTTTTGAGTCACCGAAATTGAGGCTATTCCTTTCCAAGGAGAAATTTTTACCAAGCTTCTCAAAACGAGACTCGGGAGATGTAAAGAATGTTAAGATATTAATAAGATTGGGCAACAAACAATACATTGCTTGCAACTATGAATAGGTGTTATATAAATTGCTGCAACCTACACAATAGATGGGCAAGTTCTAAAGAGTAA
>SMLS01067849.1:0-14815 GCA_004785975.1 Popillia japonica
CTTTCGTTACGATTTTTAATATTTTTGCGACTTACGTTATTATTGAGTAGCTGCTTGCTGTTGAATTTCTATCTTTTCCACTGTCATATCTGGATTCATTGCAGTTGCTTCTTGTATAGCTTCCGCTAAAGCACGGTCATGATCAATAGGATCCCCGTCTGATTGTATAGTAATTTTCTGCTCTACTCGAGTTTCAACTACACCATCACGTTCTGTTTTATACTAAAATGGTCAAATATATTGTAAGTAACTCAAACATTATTACAGGAAAATTTACTGTTATAGTTTCCACGGTTCGAGTTTTGGAGCTGATCGTTTGCGAACTGACAATTTCACCCGTTGCAGAATAATTACCATCATCAGATGCTAAATGAACTTTTCTAGCTTCTGTTGCTACTACAGGCACTGAAGTGGTTGAAGTTCTGGTGATCGTTGGATCTCCACTATACATAATGCTCTCGGTACGTACGATACCACCAGGAATATCCTCCTATTAAAAAACATTTAATAAATCACAGCATACAAGAGTATATGTAATACAATTTCTTATCGTTATATTTTTTAAATTTTCATCTTGTGATGTGTACAAAAATTCGTAAATAAATGGATAATTCTATTGCTATTTTCAAGCGCAAAAACACTGCATCGGTAGCCTGCAGTTTAGATTCATTTTCGTTATAAAATTTACAAGTATATTGCTTATTTTACAATTATTACTTTGAACTATACAGGATGTCCGCAAAATACAAAGTATGCTTTTAAGGGATGATAGCTACAACGATTTAGAAACAAAAACATAATACACCTTCGCTCTATCTGTAAGCGTAAACGAGAAAAAAAAGTATTTCTCATGTCACAAACGTCGACGCATACTGTACAGTGGCAGTCGATCAGTGCAGGATTTACCCGACAATTACAGGCGTGTGTTCTTGCAAATGGGCAACACATCGAGCCTTTCCTGTAATACATTTTTTCATGTCTCTCAAAAAGGCGTTTTTCAGGACCACCAATTTATCACAAATAAAAGAAAAGCACTAAATTTTGTAGTAGCCTTTACGAAAGAGCTTAAAGCGCCCTAGCATAATTGCACTACTATTACATTGTTTTCATTTAATGCGACTTTCCCTCAGCTTAAATTTTCATTTACCGATCGAAAGCTGCTATTAAACACGCCCTTTTCACTCTAACTTCAACATAACATCGATTTTATTGTCATAACATTTTAAAAAAAAACGCAAAGGTACCTTTATTTTTAAAACGTATGGCCATTGACTTCGTACGTTACAATGGTCTAATGTAGTTCAAGGTCGTATAAACATATGCTGCGGCGCTTGCAAGTATGATACAGATGTGATTCTATTGATACGGGTACAGTATAGCGTAAGAGAAATGACACCACTCTTCCGTTTCAATGTATGAAATAATTCGTTTTCGTCGTTGTTTTCAGTTATTTTCAACTCTAAATTTTTGATATGATTTTTTGGTTATTTAAGAAGCAATATGGATGAATTTTCTTGAACAGTTTGACCAAATAAGGTTTTTTAGAAATATTTTTTTTTCTCGTTTACGCTTACAGATAGACCCATGGTGTATTAAATGTTTTTGTTTCTAAATCGTTATAGCTATCATCCCTCAACTGCATGCTTTGTATATCGCGGACATCCTGTATTAGGTAAGAAAGTGTCATAAAGGATATTATGCAATTTTAGTAGTTTTGTAGTACCTAAACTTCAGTCTAAGAAATTAGTCTAGTGCTTATGTTTGACAGTAATCACTTGCACTTGATTTAATAATAATGTTGTGAATGGAATACATTATACATATAGAAAAGTCTAAATTCTGCAATTTTACACAATTTAATTTCGTGTAATTATGTTAATTTGTATTTAAACAACATGAAATTATGCTAGACAGAGAAAAAAGTCAACGAACATAAAGCCAAACACAAGAATACTCACCTTGTACAGTATATTATTATAGGGTGAATTGGGATCATCAGGCGGATCAATTGGAGTGCCAGAATCACCTGAACTAGTCGAGCTAATGCTATCTCGTCGGCCCAGCTATAAGCCATGCAATTATTGCGGTTGTGTAAAAACAATATATAATGGAAGTGATAAATGTGTATAATTACTATTTTAACATATAATGTTTTTGATGTTTGATAGAGACAAAGTATTGACAACGGAAGATAGGAACTGCATCCTTGCCGATTAGAATGAAACGTGGCTAGGATAAGGATTTTGCGTCCGTGGTAATAGTTTGTATTTTCGTAAACTGTGACGATTATGTACTTTTAGCATTACAACTATCATGCATTGAATATTGGTGGAGGCGCGGCTTTGAAATTAGCAGTTTATTTTGTACTAAAAAAAACTACAATCAAGTACTCAACTGCAATTTAAATTAAACATCGCCAAGTTTCATAAAATTTGGTCAATTCGGCATGCGGACATTCGTTTCAATGATTATTATCAATGTAAATAAATAATTTTGAAAAAGTAAATTGAAGTTATTTTTTTTGTTTTTAAGTAATTTCGATATATATTTTTCTCAATATTATTTCTCCAATAACTAAAAAGGAGAAATAAATGCGGAAAAAAACAAGTGGAAAGTTGTCGCTGTATAAAAAATAAATGAAGAATCTCTTGATTTCTATAAACATTGTTTCAGCTATTTTTATCTATTGTAATTCTATAGCAATAATGTAAAGCCACTTAACGGATAATTAGACGAATTAACAACGAAGGGTGTCTTTAACTTTGATAATAAATCTTTGAGAACGCTTATTTTTCAAGGTGTGCATTTAAAAAAAACAATTATCTCTTTCTCAATTTCAGGTATAGGACATGTGGGGGTGTAAAATATGTAAAATTAAACGCAGCAGACTAAGTCATAAAATACGAGGGGGTGTCATTTGCAAGTTGCAAAAGTTATAGTTCTTCACAATTTCGAAAAGCTAATGTGCCATAGCAAAATAACCACACAATGTAGACAGCCGTTTTGTTCGCCAACACATACGCCAAATCAAATTGCTAAAAGTAAAGGTAACAATAGGTAAATTTAAATATGTTAAATTATATTTATGTAAAAATAACAAAGAATCGCCGGAAGGGCTAGAATTCTAAAAATATTTTAATTAAAGAGAATACACTCGATTACACAAGTGATTTTGAAATAAAAGTAAAAAATATGGAAAATGGAAAGATATTATTTTATTGAACTTAAATCCAAAATACATATGTACTTTGTGCGCTTTCGCCCCAGATACAACAAAAAAATGACAAAGATATTTATTAAATAAACATCGCGCGCTTATGTTTAAAGGAATGTATGCTGCATGTGACTATAGCATATCGTAGCGCAGAGTAGGTGTAGCGATAGGCGATATTTAACCTCTGTGCAATGCAGAATCAGATTCAGTCTGTTTCGGATGTTGTATGTGGATGTTTGGAAAGTTGGAATATTCTTACACGACTGAACTGTACGAAATGATTTTCACTTATGGTGAAGCAGGTGGAAATGTTCGTCATACATGTCTGAAGTATAGGGAGCGTTTTTTCAAGTCGTCAACACCCATTGCATAATGGATGTCGTGTTTAGATTACAGGAAACCGGTAGATTGTTGCCATTTTACGAAGGTCGCGGACGTCAAAGGCTCTGTAGGATTTTGCGTGCTGAAGAAGACCTCCTGGAACTCGTTGACAGAAATCCAGGTGTAAGAACACGAGAGGTAGCACGACAGGTTGGGGTGTCTCGCAGGTGCACAGCATATTGAGATGTAATGTGTTACCCCCATATCATATTCAGCGTGTGCACGAATCGACTGAAAATGGTCGTGGATACATTTACAGTACAATTAGTTTGCGGTAACATCTTCATATGTAATCATATTGATCTTATTGAACCCTTAGTATTCAAAGCTATTTAAGAAAGCTGACATATCACCGTTATCTCGTAGTTCTTATTACATCGACAGCTGTTTTTGTAATGTCTTGCGTTAGTTCAATCGAGATATTTCTTTACATAATTGTATCTCATTATTTTTCATATTTTTTACTTTTATTTCAAAAACATCCTGTATACAGGGTGTTTGTTCAGTTTTTACACTTTTTAGCACAAGATAGTATTCGTAAAATAAAAGCGTTGTACAAAAAAGTGTATACGTAGTGTATGAACTGAGATATACACATGTACCCACCTATTGAGAAACACAGAATTTTTACCTAGCTTATAATAGCTGTTAGAAGTTTTGACCTCTCGAATACTACGTATGTATTCTCGACAAGTGTTTTTACGTGTCAATCACCTATTCTATAGTAAACAATACTAAGGCAGTCGTTTCGATATTTCTCTGTTTACGTATTTATCAATAGCGCCTCTTAATAACATAAAACTCTTTGCATGGCGAATGACCTCAAAGCGTTAGTCATCACACACAGCATAAACATACTTTTGCTGATATTGCACTATAACATATTCAATGATGATAAAACGTACCTACCGCAAGTTCTCAAACAAGCTGGTCCTACGTTTAACCCCCATTTAAAGTTTGCTATTTTGAATTTTAATATCTCGGTTATTACACGATGTAAAACTGCCATTTTTGGTATATCGCTCTTATCTCGGGAATACTATCTTCTGGTAAAAAATGTAAAAACTGAACAATCAGCCTGTATAATTCTGAATCTTCAAATTTATATTTTAGTCAGTATCCCATAAACATCTAATGAACGGTCTCGCTGAGAGATTCTGTATATTCAATCGAATCCATAATAATATGTGTATTTTTACAAATTTAACAATTTGATTGACTTTTAACTGTTTTCTTTTGATTAGTACTATATGATCTTAATATGTACATATATTTGGTATGTACGAAGTTATCAGCAATAATAATAAAAATAATATAAAAACTAAGTGGAAAATAACGAAGTGTATTCAATTATTTCTGTAAACTAAATTTTAATTCTGTCACATTTTTCAAGTTAAGATTTTGCTCGCCAGTTTTTAACTGTACGTAACGAAATCTGTGTCTAAAAGGATTTTATATTTTTTTAAATAAATATTGTAATTTTGAGACAAAGATGAAAGTGGCAACTGTTTTATAAGGAAAAAATTATAAATTGAATTTTAATTTAAATAATTTGAAAATTATTAAACAATTAATTTAAACAAAGTGCATTTTAGAAAATTGCTGTGAACAGTTAAGCGGTTGTATGGAGTTAATTTCTATGCACATAAACTTTTACAGTAATTTGGTGTAATTTACGTAGGCACTATAGGCGTATAGTACACTATTCCATCACTTGGTAGCATTATAAAGATGAATGGCATATGCAAATATACAAGATATTATTTGGAAGTCGAGTATGTATGTATATGTATCGATTAAAGAATGTGATGGAAGTGTGTTCTTTGCTTTTCAGTGGAAAACAATACAATACACAAAAATAATTAAAACAATGAACAAGCGTACACAACAAAACAAACATAATATTGGAAAGTAAAGAGACCTGTTCGCCACTAACTACGGTGCTAGTAGTTTTCACTTCCTGCGTCACGGTACGTTGTTCTTGTCTGGTAGCACTAGATGTCATAGAATGGGCAACCGTTTTTTCTTCCATCTGTTGTGTACGAGCATTGGTGCCTAGATCCTCGTGCGTTGTTGCTGTACGTGTGGTAACTGCACGTGCTGTTACAAAAGGTGACTTACCATCGTCAAGCGGCGCATCAGCCTTTACGTTAAAAAAATAAAATATATATAAAAACAAAAATTATGTGATTGAAATAATATAAATGAATTTTGCATAAGACGGTAGTGTCATGGATGTGTACTTTCTTCTATTTGAAAGATTGATTCAATTTGGTACCCCATGCTTTGTATGGGTTAGCAAGGTTAGTACATGGAATGTAATGAAGGGACATAACGTGCAAAGTTATTTCTTATTTTATTATGAAAGCGGATTTTATAAAAGAATTTAAAAAAAGACGAAATATACATATGTAGTACCAAGTATCGGATATCTTACTTTTACAATTAAAACGAGTTTGGAAATCCACTAATCTGCTAGACGGCAATGAAAATATTTAACTATCCCCATTGAAGTCACTACATGAGGACATTTTTAAACTCACTTTATTATTAAAAGAAAAATGCCTGTTATATACATTTTCAAGTTGGGTATCAAAATAGTATTGATTATAATCGATATTCTACGATAATGTTTATATCGAATTTATTCTAACATTCACCTGAATGTATGTACAAGCTTCTTTAATGTAACTTCTCTCCTCAATATTTTAACTTATTATTATAAGAAGCGAGCAACAAAAAATTCTTCTAGCATACGCCATGAACGAGTGAGTAGACATGCCCACGTTTGAGCTTGGAGAATTTATACTAACCTCTAAAGTGTCAGCCACAATCACAAGTCAACATCAAAAACGGTATTTGGTTGAAATTTATTTTAGAAATGGGAGTAAAATTAAATGGTAAATGGGTTTATTCTGAGAGTGATGCATATCAAGATTGTTTGCAAGAATTTGGAGATATCTGGAGATATCCTTGTATGCTACGATTATTTTTGCACCGCCATTCCCCGTTTTGAGGAACTGGTAGTGTGGATCGCAAAAAAGGGTAGTGGTAGAGCTACCATTAGCAACGAAGGAAACGTTGAAGCTGTTAGTCAATTGGTAGAGGAACGTTCCCAAGTTTCTGTGCGGCATTTACAACAACAGTTAGATCTTTCATATGGCACTTGTAGACGCATTATTAAGCATGACATTAACATCCTTACCGTTTGCAAGCAACGCATGAAATACTACAAACCAACGCGACAACAAATTTGTCAATTGACCGGTTTGTTGTTCATAATGCAGGTATCGAAAAGATTATGTTTACTGATGAATCATGTTTACATCTCTCTGGATATGTAAATTCACAGAGTATGAGAAGGTGTAGCGCAAATAATCCGCACTCTTTTGTGGAGGCACCATTGCATCCACAGAAAATTGGAGTTTGGGTAGCTGTTTATCAGAGAAGGATTATTGGACTTGGATTCCTGTAATTTAATACAGTGGGATTGATTTTTATGGCCGTACTTAAAAAAATCTACTCTTGTTTTTGATCTTCTCGACCTGCAACAAAGGGTCACTAATAAGAGCGCGAACATTAACAACATGCCTTGAATTTTAGAAAGTGTTGCGTTAAAAGAAGACACGAATGCGGTAATCATCATATCTAATCAACACATCTAATTTAATTATTGTTTCCGTTTATAGTATGTAGAATTAACGATATTCTTTTCATTTAGACAAAATAATAAAGGCTTTCCCCTAGATGGCGAGCATTGAATTTCTCTAATAAAGAAACGGCTCCTTTCAGAACCCACACATTCACATTAAAAGAAAAAAATCATGATTAACAAACGTCAGCCAGATGCATAGGACATAAATTGCTTAATCAATCTCAGACATAACTGATTTTATTCATGGCTTACTCTGAAAACTTTTTTGTGGCTCATTTGATATATTACTAGCAGAAAAGTGTAGTGTCGATATTCAACTGTAGTTTTTTTTGTAATATGTGATTTTTTTGCGTCCAAACTCCATTAGCCAAGTTATTTAAAACATCAAATGCTTATAGCTTAATTACGATAGCTTTGATCATACATATGTTCATTAGATATTTTTAACTTGCAGTAAGACTTTTTTAAATGAAATTCATGTCATGAATATGTGTAATGTTTTTGGTTTTTATTTAACCCTAATCAATAATTTTCGTTATATTAATTTTGCGTTTAAAACTAATATTATGTAGTTTTTGAAATCAATTAAAATATCGAGAATAATATAGCATTATTATTTGGCTTGAAATTTGAAACAAGCCAATATGTATTTTTTAAATGCTTCGCTTCCACGATCCGAGTCTCCATTGTTAGGACTTCCGGCTTTTAATCAGTTACAAAACACAATATAAACAAACATAATTGAATCTTACTTTTAAGGTAATGTTTTGTTATTCATTAATAATTTTAATAAACGTAAGTAACATAATGTATGCTAAGAGGTTTTAATTTGTTTTCAGAATTAGTTGTTAATGCACTGTAAACTTCATAACAGCAAGTGTCGATTTATTACTTTTTTAAAATAATACGTTTAAAATACAAATCCATCATCTAAGTCTCGAACGATTGTACAAAAAGTAAAGAGTAATCTTCGCTTTCTGTGTTTTTGATACAGCTATGTATAATTTTTCAGGTCGGTCTATTAAACAATCATAAACCAATCTATGAAAATCTAGTTACTGAAGTCTTCTAAAGTGTGTTTAACCATTACTTTCAAACAGACAAAGTAAACTTGAACGTAAATGAAATAATAAACAAGTCTAGTCGGTTAATCAACAACTACAAGAACCCAAGAGTTAAGAGTTAGCTAGTTCAACATTAGATTAATTTTGAATTAAGTGTTTACACATTTACTTATGACGAAAATCCTGAACTCAGCATGCTGTCTAATTTTTTAAGACTCTATTTGTAGAATATTTGGATAATATAAATTTAAAAAAAAAATTAGAACTAGACTTTTCAATATAAAGGTACATCACCGCACAATATACGGGCGGTTTGGGATCATTTCTGTGAACAGTTTTCGAATTAGCCGATTGGCAGTACGTTAGCCTGCAAGAAAAACGGATGTGTTCAGTTTTATTTTTGTGAAATATTCTAAAAAATAAAGTTTACGCTAACCCAGTTAATGACATTACCGACCTACTGCATAAGTTTTTAATTTTATTTAATTATTTTTATATTGTAGATGTCATTTAAAATTTCTCGAAATCCTACCCCAAAGAGGATAGCGAAGTTTATATGGGAGAACCTATTATGGTCAAATTTACTTCTAAATCTTAATAATAATTGACACTCAGGAACACTTAGTTAGGAACTATTGTAACTCAAGTGCATACAGAATTTACCAAATAAGTTATTTGTACAAAAAAAACACAAACGAAGAGTAAGGTACTTGTTCTACAAGCATAAGTTCATACGTTTACTGCGAACAAACGCAACATGAAAAAGAAATGTGAAATCTATCTACTGTTCTAGAAATGCATGAAGTATCTACAATCAATTTACAGAAAAACAATAATTACCTTATTAACTTGACTGGAAATGGTTACTTCACCCGTTCTACCGTCTTCTACCTTTTCTTCAATGTTTTGTGTTACACCATCTTTATCCTTGGTAATAATTTGTTTTGTAGTAGTCTTTACGATTACGGGTGTAGTTGGTAGCTTCGTTTTCGCCATCTTCAAAGTAGGTAAATCTTGTAAATTTTCCGTGCCGTATTCGTTCAGATCATCATCGCTAGATTCGTCTTCGGAGAGACCTCCCTTTCCACTTCTAGTGTAGGTCTTCACGTTGACTTTCGTGTCTTTAAGATCGCTGAAATGACTTGGATCTATTTGAGCGTAATTTAAAATCAATTCGCCTGTAACAGGATCTCGTCTGGCGGTTTTCGGATCAATATCTCCACTTTGAGGATCAATATGACCCCATTCGGTATGAATCTTTCCAGTTACGGGATCGATTTCACCTGATAATGTGAGTATTTGTGTAACTTTTGTATTAGCGCTCTTCACTAGAGGATCGTTTGGATCCACTTGTATAACCTTTCCTGTTTTCGGGTCAACCATGCTGTACATGTACACTGTTTGTGTTGTTACATTGATTATTTTTCCCGTTTTCTCATCGATTTGACAATCTTTAGGATCAATTTCTTTTACCCTACCCGTAGAATCTTGCTGTGTTATCAAATAGATGCGCATGATTATCAATTTTCCGGTTTTGGGATCAATTTTTCCATACTTGGTGTAAACGTCGCCAGTTTTTAAATCGATTTCGGAAGCAGCATATATCGGAGTACCATCTTCATCAACTTCGTTCGTTTTCGTGTAGATTTGATTCGTGTCGGGATCGACTTTTGTTGTTGCAGAATCAACTTTTTGCGTTTTACTTATAGTCCCCGTTTTAGGATCTAAATAACCGTACACTGTTATAATATAGCCAGTGATGGGATCGATCTGACCTGAGAAATACACATCCTGTTTCGTAATAGGATCCTGATGATCGTACGTCCATACTTGACCTGTTTTTGGATCGAGCTTTATATTCTTGTGATCTCTTTCCTGAATTTGTCCTTTGTCATTTATTTGCGGTTCTACTATTACGACAGAAATCATCCTACCATACGCAGAGTCGATTTTGGCGGTTTTGGGATTGACTATTCCTTTAATTAGTATTTGACCCGTTGCAGGATCAACAACACCTTGCTTTATGTCTTGTCTATTCGTCACTGGATCAATATATGTTAAATTACCGGTAACAGGATCAAGTTGTCCATATTTCGTTATAATTTTATTAGTGCTAGGATTATATAATCCATTAGAAACATCTAAAATCGCATTTTTAGTATCAATGGTATTCTTTTTCGGGTCAACTTTTCCTGCAAACGTTATCACCTGTACTTCCGGTTCAATTTCCGAACCAATTTTGATAATCTGTCCCAAGTCACTATTGACGCTGTCCGTTTTTGGATCTATTACCCCTGTTGGAATAAAGACATTACCCTCTTTATCCAATTGTATAGGTCGAGTATTTATCTTTCCAGTTTTAGGATCTTTTGATGTGATTCTCAATAACTTTAAATTAATTATGCCATGTTTAGTTGTAATTTCACCAGTAGCTGTATTAATTTTACCTCGGGTAGCCTCCATTTGACCTTTACTTATATCTAAGAAACCGGTTCTTGGATCTTTCACTACAGTTATCGTTGTTACTTCTACTACAGGGTCGTTTTGACCGGCTATACTTATAATTTGACCCAAAGAACTGTCATGTTTGCCAGTTTTCGGGTCAATAACACCATCCGACACTAAAATCTGACCAGTGTTTTCATTAACTTGTGCAGATTTAGCTTCGACTTTACCACTTTTCTGATCGTTAATTATTACTTTACCACTTCTAGGATCTATTAATCCGTATTTCGATTCGATTAGTCCTGTAGATGTATTAAGTGTGGCGAGAGACTGTTCTATTTGACCCTTTTCTGTATCTGGCTTGCCAGTCTTCGGATCAATCTTAGTAGTAATAACAGTGATTTTAATAACTCGTTTTTTTGGAATTAATCCACCACTAGTGGAAGTTTCTTGTGATGGGCTCACTACTGTAAATATTTGACCAGCCACAGGTTCGTTTTTGTTGTCCACTAACTTATTACCACTAACAATAATTTGACCAGTTTGAGGATCAACTTTTCCCTGTATCATCTCTTTCTGTCCAGTTTTTGTATCGCGAGCAAATACACTACCAGTTTTAGGATCGATCAGGCCATATTTAGTCTCAATATTACCGCTTGGATCAACAATTCCAGTTAAATGTTCTACAACACTATTGTCAGTTGTTGCTTGGCCAGTTTTTGGATCCCTTTTTACAGTAACAACCATTACTTTTACTACACGCCGTTTCGGTACTAATATGTCAGTTGCACTCTGCGTCTTGGAGTCTGATATAATAGGTGCAACCTCAGGCTTTGTTGTCACATCCACCGATTTAGATGTGTGAACGGGCACTGTAGGGGTGACGACTGCTTTAACAGGTGTTTTAACTTGTGTGTCTGATGGTGAAATTGTATCTTGTACGATTGGTTGGGCAATTTGTTGAGTAACAGACGGATCAATGATAGGCTCTGTTATATGCACAGAAATAGCACGACCGAAGTGTTGATCATTTTTACCAGTTTTAGGATTAGTAAATCCACCTTTGAATACTAGTTCCCCGTTTGAATCCACATGACAATGCCTTATGTCAGATTTGCCAGTTTTCGGATCAAAAATGGCAAGAGTCTCTTCAATCGGGTCAATCAGCCCGAATTTAGTAAGAATTTTATTTCTATCAGAATCATATAAAGCTGCCGTCGTTTCAGGTATAGTAGCTGTCTTTGCGTCAATATTATTCTTTTTGTTATCATATTTACCCACGTACGTAGTTATTTGTAATTCTGGATCTATTTCTGGGCCGACTTGTATTAAACGTGCTGCTGCAGGATCGATTTTACCTGTCTTCGGGTCAATTATATTTCTGATTACAATGTTGTCATCTTTATCTGTATTCACAGATACTTCGGTAATCTGGCCTGTCTTTGGATCTTTAACGACTAGTCTCATTAATTTCAAATTAATTTTACCATATTTTGTGACAATTTCACCGGTACTAGGGTTAACTGATCCATAATGTGTTTCACTTCTTGCGGTCTGGGGATCGATTTTTCCTGTTTGGGGATCTAATTTGCCCGTAACTGAAGTAATTGTAACAACAGGATTCTTAGGATCCACTATATTAAGAATCTGAATGCAACTAGGATCGATTTTTCCTGATTTAGGATCAGCAATATTAGAATCAACGAATATTTGACCAGTACTTTCATCGTATTTGATAGGATTAACCGTCGTTTTCCCAGTTTTGGAATCCTTCTGTAAAATTTTTAAGTTCTCTAAATCTATTTTACCATATTTAGTATCCACAACATTGTTTACAGGGTCAGATAAACCCATGATTTTCTCTACATGACCCTTTGCAATATCAGGTTTGCCTGTATGAGAATCTTTTTTTGCGGTTATAACAAGTAGTTTCACAACTCTCCTCTTAGGAATAGGATGCGATGGAAGAGCATTTGGCAATGATTTCTGAGTTTCAGATTCTTTATCATGTGCTATAGCTATAATTTGACCGTAATTCTTATCTAAAGAACCTGACTTTGGATCAATTACAGGGCCACTAAGTATTATGTGACCAGTTACGGGATCAACTTTTCCTCTCAATGTTTCTGATTTTCCATCTGATGGATTTGTTATTAAAACTGAACCTTCCCTGGGGTTAATTAATCCGAATTTAGAATCAATTTCACCTGATGGATGTAAAACTCCCACGGATTGGTCAACTACTCCATTTTCAATGTCCATATGACCTGTTTTAGGATCTTTTCTTGCAGTGATTACCATTATTTTGACAACTTTATTCTTTCTACCAGGTGGCACAGGAGCTTCAACAACGACAGGTTCGCTTATAACCGAAGATGGTGTAATTGGAGTTACGTCAATGGGTTTCGTTTTAAGTTCTAGCTTTATGACTCTACCAAAACTAGAATCGGTTTTCCCAGTTTTAGGATTGTATATATTCTTGAAGAGAATTGCCCCAGATGTGGGATCGTAGTTACCGGTCCGTAGTTCAGCTTTATGAGTCTTTGGATCGATATAAGTTAAGGTTGAATGTAGAGGATCATATATGCCATATTTTGTATATACGCGATTTGATATGGGATCGAAATAACCATTGGATTGCTCCGAAACAGCATTTTTGATTTCTAATCCCTTTTTGCTATCTACTTTACCTGACAAGCTTGTTACAATTATTTCCCTATCTATTTCTGGTCCAACTTGCAATATTTGACTCATATTATCATCTTTTTTGCCACTTACTGGATCTATTACACCAGATAATAAAATTATGTTCCCTGCATTATCCATTTGAATTGGTCTTTCAACAATTTCGTTCTTTTCTGGATCTACTGAAATTATTTTTAGTTGAGGTATCCCAATTGTGCCGTACTTTGTGATTAATTCTTTAGTAACTGGATGTATTTTGCCGTTTGTAGTTTCTTTGTATGCTTTTGTAGGATCAAGTTGACCGGTTTTGACATCCCTTTTGGCTGTGACAGAAGTTATTGAAACAATAGCATAGTTGTCATCAGCAACGGTTATATTTTGGCCTAAGCTCGAATCAATTTTTCCTGTTCTAGGGTCAATTACTCCTTCTTTGAGAATAAATTGATTGAGAATGTTATCTATTTCAATGGGTCTTGAGTCGATCTTATTTGATTTAGAATCTTTGATTGCGTACTGCTTTTTCAATGGTTTAATGACTCCATATTTCGTTTCAATATCACCTGTAGCTGGGTCTAAAACACCGTCTGTAGATTCGGTGTAAGCTTTTTCTGTTTCGATAATACCAGTTTTTGGATTCTTTTTTCCCGTCACTATTAAAACTTTTACAATCTTCTTTTGTGGCATGATATCTAATGGACGAGCTGGTTGTGGAGGTAGATCTACGATAGATATGATTTGCCCTTGTGTTGTATCTCGTTTTCCTGTTTTTGGATCTAATATTGCTCCATTAATTAATATAATCTGTTTCGTTACAGGATCAATAACTCCTTGAACAACTTCCTTTTGATTGTTGGAGGGATCTGTTATGGCCACAGATCCATTTTTCGGATCAATAAGGCCATATTTAGAATCTATTAAACTTGAATCTACGTACTGAGTTGCAATTGAAGTGTCTAAGTCACCTCTATCCAGATCAAGTTTTCCTGATTTCTGATCTTTCTTCGCTGTTATAACAAATAACCTAACCAAACGTGTTTTTCCGCTTGGAGGTAATGAAACAGGGGGAACTGCTGTAGACGTTTGCGAAGGAAGGTGAGCATATTGTTCACTGGCTAAAAAGGCAGCGGTATCAACTTTTGGATCTTTGAATCCTGGTTTATTTTTATCCTTTAATGCTTGTTTCTTCAATTTATCTTCTTCTCCCGGAGCATAATTAAAAGCAAGACCAGTTGCACGTTGTGTAGAAGGCGATTGTTGCAAATTTACTTCGTTACTAGGACTAGTAGGACTGGGTTGTTCGTAACTAAAGCCTTTAGGTTTCTTCGGAGTAGGATGCTCTGGTGATGTTTCATAATTATACGGCTTCGTATA
>SMLS01067850.1:0-17903 GCA_004785975.1 Popillia japonica
GTGTTTGAAATTTAACATATTGGGTCGGTAAATACTAACACCCTGTATAGTATTTGCACACAAGTGAAAATAATTTTCAATAGCCCATCTTAGTAGCTGTCTAACTTCCAATAATCATTCATCAACTCTTCTACATACCGAAGAAATACGTCACTAAGTATGCATTTGATGCATTTGATAAAATTTTCATAAAAATCGAGTTAGCTATAAAACGGTAATGTTTAGACCAGTCGAAATAAATGATCTATACGCCAAATTTGTTGCTGAATTCAATTGTTTGAAAAAAAATAGGGTAATCCATTTAAAAAAATGAAGTTGATTGTGCTTCCGGCGAAACCGGAAATAGAAAATATGTACTAATATTTTCTAAAAGTTTGCCCCATGCCCAAAATAACTCTGCAAATTTACAAATGTGGATCTTGCTTAGTTGCTGAAATACGGCTAACGTAAGCTCGTCCTGTTACACCCTGTATATATTACCAATGAACGCAAAACAAAATGTATGCACATTTAGTTCACTTATGTATGTGTCTCTGTATTCTCTATTTTAAGTTTAAATAAAATCATTTAAAATAACGTCCAAATGAATTTTATTTCTAAAAGAAAAATAATAGCTATCATGTGAAAATATTTGCTTAGAATTTGGCCTGAGTAATATCCAACATCTGTCTTTTGCGGCCACCTTTGAATAGCGGCCAACAATTTTGACTTTTTAGTGGCCGCTATTCATAGGTTCTTACTGTATGTATATGCATGTATGTTACGATTACATAAACTGTGATTGAGAAGTAAATATGTGATACTGTATGTACTAGTAGAGAATAGATTGTAGCATATATGTATGTACTCATACTACTAATACTTCAACTTTACCTAACACTTTCAATTTACAAATTGGTTAATATTTCCACAGGTAGGTACTTGATTTTTAGACCTCTATACTGATTAGATAGTGAATACGTTTTGGTAAAAAAATTGAAAATTCCTGAATAAACAATTATACGCAAGAATCTTGTTCATATAAATTCTATAGATTAAATCGTTTTCATGAAACTTAACATTCTGGTGAAAAATGAAGTGTATCGGTTGGTGGGTAGCATGTAAAATTTATCGATATACTGTTATCAGGCGGTACGTAAATTATCCAGTTCTATATGTTTACTTGCTCTCTTATTCGCATACTGTACGTAGGTGTTAGTATAATACGTTCTATTCGTTTTTAATTTAACAATGCCGTTAAAACGCAAGTTATAATTAATCTAAAAATTTTATGGAAATACGCAGAGACTAAATATTATATACCGGATTTATTATAAGTAATCGCTTCATTTGCATTGGACAATGCAATTTTAACACTCCATAAAAATTCAATAAAATACACATATGTGTAATAAAACCATCATTATTTTGTAGTAGCCAGAGAAATGTTATATATTCCATGATACATACTTCGTGTATAGGAGACGTATTGCTATAAAATTTGTGCAGAACAAATATATAGGATAGATATAGAATTGTACTTAAACATAATGCCGTTTCCTTAAAAGACGAGATGCTTTTCCATCATTTAAAGCTGTGTTTAATCCAACAGCAGCAAACATGTTAATAGGTTTGTTCCAACATAGACTTTGAGGTAGTTTCTAGTTTTATTTTAGTGTGCATGCGCAGTCAGAAATTAATTTTCTCTCTTCGCAATTTGTCCTTGTTGGAACCCTTTAGAAACAATTTGAAATTATATCACTATAGAGTTGCAGTTCATGGCGCAACATGAAAATTTGAAGTTGTTGAGATAGGTTAGGTTTTAGTTGGATTTCTGTTTTTCATTCGTTATTTAACAGGTAGAAAATAGGATTAGGATACAGTTCTAAGTCGTCCATTTTTCTACTGTAAAGATATTGAATTTAAGATACAAAAAAATCTTTCCAATATATACAAAATTTGAGTTCTCAAAGGCGTCCGTCGTTTTAAATGGCTACTACTAACCTCGAAATTAACTGCCGATGTAAAATGAAATGAGCTACGCATACGTAAAGTACAGAAAATCGGCAAAGAATTCACAAATTGTTCTGACTATCAGCAAACAGTTTCCAATCGTTTATTATTTTACTGGGAACACCAAAATGCAGTTTGCAAATTGTAATTTGGTTTGTTGGAATGGCAAGTATTATTAATGCGCGGAATTCTGATAATTTGCAACTATTACAGATAGTTTCCTATTCTTGTTGGAACAAACCTAATGTTACATATACATATTTCTCTGAGAGCTGATTATAACTAATAATCGATGTTTTACAGTTTTCTAAAAAATCAGCAATTCAATTTAAATTTTGATACTTTCAAAATATCTAGGTTAGTTGAATTTTGCAGGTTTACGTAATTATATGTATATATGTATGTAGTACTTTCGATACACTTGTACCGTTTCTCCATTTGCAGCAATTTAAAGAAAATTAATATTATATTTGTAATGCATGCGACAGGGTACTGATATGAAGTTAGTCCGAATCATTTTATCAATCAATTATAATCTTGCTAAAACGGAAACGATTTATTAAACAATGCACTGATGCACAAAAAATTTTGAAAGAAAGCCTCTCGAGTGCAATATGAAAATCTATAACCTAAAGTAGCAAACTATCATCAAATATTTTTTTTAAACAGATTAATTGGCAGAGAGATTGTTAAAAATATCCGTGTTACATTTGGGCCACAACGTACAGCAAACACGCTAAAGATTTTACATACAGATTTATACACACTGAGAAAACTGTGACAGCAAAACATTTTATTTAGAAATTTATACTTATAAATAGTATAAATTGTATTAAAATTACGAACACTGTGTTTAATGGCCAACAACAATTTTGTTGCTAAAATCTTAAAACAAAATGTTTTAAGATTAAAACAAAAGGTTTGCTACATTTGATGAAATTTTTAAATAAAAATAATTTACAATATCTAACAAAACTAGTTCATTGGTTTTTAAAAGTATTTATATTGGTTTTTAAATAAAGGTAGTTTCAATTTATGTACGTTGAAACACTAATGAAATGAGAGAGAGAAGGTTTAAGGCGCTCGTACGTAAAAAGAATGAGATGCAGTATGACGCGGTCTTTGTATTTGTGAAAAGGTTTTGTAAATCTGTTAGTACAAATTATTGCTAATTGTAGTACAAGCAATTTACTTAAAGTTACTATAAAATATAGTAAATTGAAGTATAATAGGTACTTAATTTCCAGGAATAAATTTATTGTTAAATTTAGTATGCTATGTTGCTGTCCTATATATAGCAATAAATTATACTAAAATGCAGTATATTTATACTTATAAATAGTATAAATTTTTCTCCGTGCATCAGACATTTCTGTAAAATGAATTCTAAAATGCTGGAATGTTGAAAACAAACATGAATGAGTAAAAGCGTCCCAGGCAATCTGCGCTCCAATTAAAAAAGCTTAAGATTTTTTGATCTGTTTTCACAGTCCTGAAACAAATCAGCAATTGATGTAGTGGGAGTATCATTATGTGTTTAAAAAGTTTAGAGTTTGAAACTCTGCTGGAAACGGTTTTGCTTAAGTTTCTTGGGATATCCGAGGAATTAGGGGAGATTATAGAAGGAACGAGAAAAATTTAAGAAAACTATATCTTGTTTTTTAGTAAGAAGATCTAATTCGAAATAGCTCGCCAAAATACAGGCTTACGATTGGTTTGTTGCCAGTCATGTTTACACTGCCCAAATTTGCTGGATTTTAACGACGCCATATTGTAAACACAGCTGATTGAGTAAATATATTGTTAAATATTTTCCTATTATATTTTTGTGTTTCTACTACGATTAAACAAGAAAATCAGTTTTTTAAAGCTATTTGATGGTAAAAATGGATCCACAGCCTAGTACAAGTGGATTACCAATATCGCCGAAAATGTGTCACTTTGGGGCGTGAACATTTCTTTGTACAGGAAAAGCAAGTTATGTACTTACATTCATGTACAAGAAAATTATTGGTAGTAATCCCACAATAAAGAAAACACTGCAAATTGCAAACACTTTAGGTAACATACATAAATAGTTATAAATATGTATATTTATATTTAACAATATTAATAGGTGTTTCGAAGTCAAGTGTTTTCCGTATTCTTGGTGAATATAAAGCTAAAGGACTAATTTCACCGTCATTAAAACGAGGTGGAAGAAAGGCGGTGTTACCTACATTTGACGACACTATTAAATATATGACAAGAAGAATCATACATGGCTTTTTTAACAATGGAGAATTTCCTACGTTAAACAAAATCTTAGGAAAATAAGGGAAGATCAAAATATACTTCTAATGAGTCATTCGACGTTGTATAAATTAATGAAAATGCTGAATTTTAAGTAAGTTTGGGTACTAATTTTGTTTAAGTGTTTGATATAATACAGAGTATGTATTTACAGATATTTAAAACGTAATCACAAAAGTTTACTGCTCAAACGTGATGACATTGTTTTGTGGAGACGACGATATTTATCTGTGATATCAAAATGTAGAAATAAACAAGGCCCAATCTATTATTTAGACGAAACATTGCCGAATGTAAAGCACAAGTGTGGGTAGATGTTAATGTTACAACACGCAGACAGGTATTTACAGATGGTGCACTGGTCTCAAATATCCTACTGGTAAAGGAAGACGCTTGATTATTTTACATATTTGTTCTAAAAACGTCTTTATTGACGATGGGTTACTAGTATTTGAAGGAAGAAAAACGATTACCACGATGAAATGGATGCAAATGCTTTAGATAAGTGGTTCAATAATATTTTAAAGAAATTGCCTGACAATAGTGTTATTGTAATGGATAATGCATTTTACCATACTAGAAAAAAGAAAAAAACCAAAAACTTTAACACGAAAAGCAGAAATGCAAGAATGGTTGCTTCAAAAACAAATGCCGTTTGACCGGCTTCTTAGTAGATGATGTAGTGCAGTCATTTATTATTTCGGTTGGAAATGGTGACACCAGCGACAGTGATGTTAGTATCGACAGTGATAGTGCTTCTGCCGAAGAACTGCAGAATTATGTATTTAAAATATAATATCATTATTGTGCACTTATTTTTTTATAAATGTGTTGTATTTGTGAAATTTATTTGAATGTCCAAGTGTAAATAATTTATTTGATTACATTGAATACATCATTTTAATTTACCGCCAAAATAGCTGTCAGTTTAATTTGCCTAATGTGAAGCGGATTTTATCATTTGCTCTTCTTAATAAAAAGCAAGGTATAGCTGTAACATATCAGCCAAAAGTCTGTTGTTTTTGCAGAACAATACGCTTATACAAATCACGTGTTGTCTTGATCTTGCGGTTTAAAATTCAAATTAGTTATCATACAAATTTGCAAAGCTGTTTGGAATTTCTGTTCCCTAAATTGGAAAAATACTTAAAAGAATGGCAGTTTCTGTGTAACGAGGAGTAACAGAAGCTGTGGAAGGTTGGTTCACACACCGCATTTTTCCGGGGTTCTTTTTCGAAAGCATTAGAAACGTCACAGAATCACTTATTAAGTGTAAATACTATTTTAAGAAATCATAGAGAAATATGATTTCTTGCGTGTGACTATGGAAACATTCTGATAAGATATAATTTTGATACTAATTAAGGGATATGTATATGTCTTGCAAGTTTTCCTGACAGTTAATATGGTATTCATTTTTCTTTAACTTTAAATAAAATCTGTCTGGAATTTCTGAGTCGTAGCCGGAGCTTAGTATACTAATTTTACAAGCCAAGAAATATCTTTTGTGACTCCTAGAGATGTATGAAATAATCTAGGAGCTTAATGTGTAACAATCATACTTCAGATATGTACATATGTATGTATGTATGTATGTATGTATGTATGTACATATGTATGTATGTACAATACATACGTAAGTATATATGTATCTTGTTTGATTTATACTGAAATAATTTAATACAACTATTCTATTTATACGGGATAATTTGCATATAATAATATGCTCTAAGTACTCTTCATGTTCCTTATGTTAAACTAGATACAACTGATCCTTTGTTAGCTGAACTAAGAAAACATAACGTTACAGAACATAAATACCTTCTGTATTCGAATTAATTCTACATAATTCAAGAAAAAAAAACAAGTTTACAGTTACATAGGTGTTGCATATATTTGTACACATTCGACGTTAACCGAAAACTATTTAATCGGAACGATCAGAAAGTTAACGGACGGAGTTCCAATTAAAAACTTTTAATCAATCAACAATGCCGGGCGATAATAATATGTATTTTTCGATTCATAAACATATGTATGTACGTATTAGTAATCATTACATGCTCGTTGACGCATAATCCACTCATACCTACACGTTCTTGTTGCCAAAGTAAATAATAGCCAGCAAGTGTTTATTTAACAAATACACTCTTAAACGATTGCAGGTCAGGATATTCAATATTTACCTTGAACAAAGTCTTTAACGGGATAGTGTTCGTTACAGAATTTCACTTTTAGTATAAAGATGTGGTTATATAATTTCTTATATTTACTCAAATTTTGTTTTAATGAGTAATCAATTACGAACATACATATTCAGTACAACGGAAAAATTAAAATAAACTTGGATATTATAAATGGATATCGTTTCAAATATATTTTTGGTACCACACATAGTCGTCGAGTGAGGTTTATCTACGCATATAGACATTATTCGCTTCCTGTCAGGGCGGATAGAACACTTTCGATCGTATAAAATATACTATACCTTGTTCTTTATTAAGCGGACCAAATGATAAATTCGCTTCACATTAGGCAAATTAAACTGACAGCTATCTTTGCGGTAAATTAAAATGATGAATTACAATGAAATGAAGTAGGTACTTGTTATTGACATTTGGATATTTAAATAAATTTCACGTATACAACATTTTTATAAATAAATAAGTACACAATAATTTTAATATGTATGTATTTTATTATTTGCATTATATTTCTAGTATAGTAGGTATATCGTAACATTAAATTTGTATTTTAGAAATTTAAAATTGATGTTACATACTATTATAAATTACAATAGAAAGAAGCAGTCCAAGTCCACCAAAGTACATATCGACAAAAACAGATGTAACCTAATTTTTCAATAATATTATATTTTAAATACATAATTCTACAGTTCTCCACCAGAAGCACTATCACTGTCGATATTAAAATCACTGTCGCTGGTGTCATCATTTCCAACCGAAATATAATAAAAATGTCAATTTAAATAAAACGTGAATAATAAATGATTCCATCACATCATCTATTAAGCCACCTAACTTGCACATTTTGTCTTCTTCTTTAATCTTCTAATTTGAAACTTTTATTTTTTTTGCAGCTACTTCATTTCTTATTTGTGCTCAAACTAATTCAATAGGATTCAACTCACAATGGTAAGGTGGTGATCTAAGTACAATGTTATTACTCTGTTTTGCCATTTCATCTACTGCGTATACATTGTAATGTTCCTTGTGTTGATTTATTATTTCCAGCAACTCTAAACGTACCATGGAGGAATCAAACGGTATTTATTTTTGAAGTAACCATTCTTGCATTTCCGCTTTTCGTGCAAGATGCATTATCTATTACAATAACACTATTGTCAAGTAATTTCTTTAAAATATTATTGAACCACTCCTCAAAAACATTTACATCAATTTCATCATGGTAATCAACTGTTTTTCTTCATTCAAATAGTAGTAACCCATCGTCAACAAAACCGTTTTTAGATCCAATATGTAAAATAATGAAGTATCTTGCTTTACCAATAGGCTTTTTTACACCAGTAGTTACACCATCTATAAATGCTTGTCTGCGTGTTTTAACATTTAACATCTACCCACACTTTTGTTCTTGTGTGCTCTTCATTCGTCTAAATAATAGATTGGGCGCTGTTCATTTCTATATTTTGATATCGAACATAAATATCTTCGTCTCCACAAAACAATGTCATCACGTTCGAGCAGTAAACTATTGCGATTACGTTTTAAATATCTGTAAATACATACCTACTCTGTATTCTATAAAACACTTAAACAATTAGTATCCGAACTTACTTAAAATTAAGCATTTTCATTAATTTATACAATATTGAGGCACACATTGGAGGTATACTTTCATCTTCCCTAATTTTCTTTAAGATTTTGTTTAACATAGGAAGTTCTCTATCGTAAAAAAGCCATGTATGATTCTTTTTATCATGTATTTAATAGTGCCGTCAAATGTGGGTAGCACCTCCTTTGTTCCATCTCGTTTTAACGGTGTCGAAATTAGTCCTTTAGCTTTATATTCACCAAGAATACGGAAAACACTTGTCTTCAAAACACCTATTCTTATTGTTAAATATAAATATACATATGTATTTATAACTATTTTTGTATGTTACCTAAATAAGTGTTTTGCAATTTCCAGTGTTATCTGTGTTTTCTTTATTGTAGGACTACTACCAGTAATGTTCTTGTACATGCTCAGTATAACTTCTTTTTCTTGTATAGACAAATGTCGACACCCCAAAGTAGCACATTTTCTTGGAGGCGATATTGATAATCCACTTGTACTAGACTGTTGATCTATTTTTTACAAGCAAATAGTTAAAAAAGCTGATTTTCTTGTTTAATCGTAGTAGAAACACAGAAGATAATAGAAAAATATTTACTCAATAAGCTGTGTCTACAATATGGCGTTAAAATCTAGCAAATTTGGGCCGTGTAAACATGACCGGCGACAAACCAATCGTAAGCCTATATTTTTCGATTAGGTCCTACCTCGACAAGTTATAATAAGATGTCAGAATTTAATATACACAGACAATGCAATAAAATGCAAAGTCTGCAATGTAATGTTAGTGTGCAAAACTACAGAAAAATGTGAAATTCATGTCAACAGTAAAAAGCATCGACGCAATAAAAAGTGTGGATTTGTGTTCGAACCATGTACATACATATAACTTCAATTCTATGTAATTTACCGTTTCACTTACTAAACAATGAAGCATTCTGTTTATTTGAAAAAAACTAGGGTAAAATAGAATTACCTTGTCAAACAACAGCATAATATCATCTACCCTCCGTCCGTGAACATCTTGAATGCAGAATTAAATCTAAATTAAAGTCTAAGAAATTGTGGCTATCTATGGACGAAACAACAGACAAAATTGGTTGTTAAGATTATGGCACATACAATCGAAGCCGATCAAATCGCCATCTTCAATTTTACTAGCTTGCAGAAGAGTACAAAACTGATCTACGGAAAAAATATTACAGTTAGTACTAAATACCTACATACCTTGGCACATTTGAAGTTTGTTTTTTATTAAGCGGACCAAATGATAAATCCGCTTCACATTAGGCAAATTAAACTAATAGCTATTTTGGCGGTAAATTTAAATGATAAATTACAATGAAATGAAGTAAGTACACTCGACTGAAAGAAGTTGTAGAACGATTTACATAGCGATTATATGTAAATCGTTCTACAGCTTCTTTCAGTCGAGTGTACTTGTTATTTACTTTTGGATATTTAAATAAATTTCACGTATTTAGTTAGTTAGTACTAAATACCTACATACATTGGCACATTTGAAGTTTGCGAAGATCAGTGACTACTGTTTGTTAGTGATGGTGCCGCTACCATGTTTTCCGTAGACCAGCTTCTTAAAAAAGATTATGCGCACTTACAACATATAACGTGTAAAATCCATGCTCCAGATTTGGTGGCAGAAACTATTCGTAGATGTTATCCAGATGTATATGTATTAATTGCGAGCACAAACGCCCTGTTTCTCAAATTCCCAAAACGTGGTCGCGATTTCCACAGACTGTATCTCAATATTCCTGAACCACCATAACCGATTCTTAAACGTTGGTGAACATGGCTACAAGCCGCATTTTACTATACTGAACGTTTTGAAAGTATTAAGAAGTTTTGCTGTTCAATTCCAAAGAAGTTGCAGCTATTCAGGAAGGCCAACCAAAACTTTAAAATAGTCTTGTTATCCGATTTAAATGCTATTCGGAGCAACTATGGATTTGTGGAGACCATACAAAAACTAGAAATTCCTTCGCTGTCGTTAGTGGAATCGCTGCAAATATTAAAAGATGTTCACGCACAGCTATCTGCGGTATCATGCGAAATGAATTATTTTGGCAAACTAAAACATATTTTTGAAAATGTCTAGAATCGACTATTAACGACGACTATGTCTAGAATTGTTAAGTTCTTTCGAGGATTACTTCAATTATGCAAATATACCTAACATCAGTGAATGTCGAACGCTCGTTTTCTAAATATAAGCCCATTTTTTCTCCATTAAGCACTCGATTTACGGAAAGTATTGTGGAAACACATCTTATGTTGCAAATATTTAACCGATCTCATCCAATTTGTGACCTGACGATGTCATCAAGGCGATAATAAATCAGTTTTATTATCGCCTTGATAAAGACAGCGGTGGTGTCGAAACGCGTTGGCAATTATCAACATGTTTTATGTCCTGTGGGTGATAGAGAATTGGTGTTTTACATATTAGTGTTTGTCTTGTGCTTCGATAGGCATTATTATATTACCTCGCCGTAAGTATTATTGCCATATTATTTTTTGTCAACAACTGAGAGAAGTGTCGGAATGATTCGGGGTTATTTGTGCAATTCTATAGGATATGGGAAACCGATTCTATAAAAATGTTTTAAAAAATATGTAAAAACATGAAAAATGTGTTTCAGAAATGATACACCATCCATTGCAGACATAAAGAGCAATTGACAACGTCTTCTCAGTTAGAGTTCTTCTTCTTAACCTTATCTAAGCGTAGTTCTTTGGGTAGTCTTGTTGACAAATTTGTCCCTTTCCTCTTTTTAGAAAAGGCATATTTTATAAGTTTCGGCTAACTCTGATCGGAATTCTCTTTGATTTTTTGGATTGATACTTTTTTGCTGACCGACTTTTTGACACCAAATCTACGCGTTTATATCAGCAATATCGAAAAGATGATAACATATCAAGTACCTGGAACTATTTTTTTCCAATCGGAATACTTCTAGATCATCTACGTGCGATTCTCAGTTATTTTCTAATCGACTTGGGAAAATATATTTTTCATCATTGCAAATCTTCTTCGACATAGCTGTAACATAAAACAAATAAAATCCATGTAGCCTTTACCCAAAACATTCAAAATATAATAGGATTACTGTGCCCATTTTGCATATCATATCAATTTTGATGCAGATGAATCAAGTAAAAAAACATTGCACCACCGACATATTTTAATAAAAAACCCATGAAATACAGTTTGTCACATGCAAAGTACTGTTTTGGCAACCATAAATATCCAAAATAAGAACTCGCAACTTCCAGGATTTTTTCAGGCGCCCCAAAACAATTCGTGAATGTAAATATCATTTTGAAAAGGGCGCAGGTTTACTTTTTGTCAGATTTTTTTTTTATATTTATTTGAATGGACTAAGACAATATGGCATACAGCCAAAAGTACAATTTTTACTAGAGTTAATATTTAATTTGGGCTTAGAGAAAGTGTGTGATTGAACCAGTGTGCATTTAAGCACTTCATCGAAAATTCTTGACTTTTAGTTGTTGTATATGCACAAACACAGGAGCCAATATAAAGCAATATTCTTGTCAAATGCAAAATTCGACTTCTTTTTGGAGGATTACATTCAGTTTTGTATAATACAGTATATAAATGAGGAATATTTTTAGTTTAGTTATGAAAAATAATATCTCGCAAGTGGTGGCCATTTTCTGCTTCGCATATTCGTGCTCTTTCCAACACATTTTCCATAACCTTTCGCAAAACTTCAGGTGTTATGTAGTTTATTTCGTCGCGTATATTGGTTTTTAATTGCTGGATGGTTCTAGGCTTATTAATGTAGACTTTTCCTTTCAAATAACCCCAAAGAAAACAGTCTGGAGCGGTTAAATCCGGTGAACGCGGAGGCCAATTAAAATCACTTGTACGGGAAATAATTCGTTCACCAAAGATGTCCCGTAAAAGAGCCATTGTGTCCCTTGCAGTGTGCGCTGTGGCTCCATCTTGTTGGAACCATACTTGCGGATGGTTTTCCACGGCTGGCCATAAAAAATTTTCCAACATTGTCCGATATCTGACACCATTGACGGAAACTGCGACCCCGTGTTCATTTTCAAAAAAATAAGGACCAATTATCCTTTCCGATAAAACACCGCACCAAACCGTACACTTAGGAGGGTGTAATTCTCGCTGTTGAACTACTCTCGGATTTTGCGTAGCCCATATCCACTTAATTGGAAATGGGCTTCGTCGCTCATAATTAAATTATGAATAAAATTATGATTTTCTTCTGCTTTTTGCCGGAAAAAAAACTGCATAATCAAGTCGTCGCTGGTAATCTGTCGGTTTCAATTCTTGGACAAGCTGAATCTTGTATGGAAACATTCCTATTGTACGCAAAATTCTCTGCAGCGACGCTCGAGAGACGCCAAGTTGTGTCGAACGTCTCCTGGTTGATGTTTCTCCATCTTCCCGAATACTCCTCTGTACCAGTTCAATATTGTCATCCGTGTGCACCGTTCGTCGTCTGCCAGCACCAGCAAGGTTCCTTACTGCCCCTTGTTGTCGAAAATTTGCAACCAGACGGTTTATTGTTGACTCTGAGGGTCCAACCCGCACATTAAAATAACGACGATATGCACACTGAGCCAAAACAATGAATCGTTGATTTGAAAAATAAAGCTCAACAATTTGGGCACGTTATTCACTTGAGTACTGCTCCCTTTTAAATTCCCCAAGTTTGCTTTACAAAATACTGAAAAGAAAAGAAAAAGAAATTATAATAAAAACGTTATAAGCAATTCAAACCCCTTCGTTAATTTTGGGCCACCCGGTACATACATCTAGGCAAAGGAATACCTAGTCTGAATAAGTTAGGATCGATTTCAAATAACACTTTCTTTACATGATACATTTAGTATAAATGTACGTTCCAGTGATCAATGATCATTAAGTTTCCAAGACATCTTTAAACTGTTAATAGACAGGTTGTCCATAATTCCATAAATACATATGTGAGCGCGATAACAATGTGAGCAAAGCGATATATTAAGTTTATGTAAGAGTGATATATATACACATATGTATGTTTCTATAATTTTCGCTACAATGTCGGATAGTTGGTGAAAGATTAGGTGGGTTCCTGTAGAGTTCTGCAGATACTTTTTCAAATATTACTTATCTATCGATTATTATAAATGTTAAATATTACGACCATACGGATAGTACGTACAGTTTTTCGGTAATTGTTAAAAGGGGCTGGTGTAATCATTGAATTTTTTTCATCCCATTCTAAAACGTGCAGGTTTTTCACTTAAATAAATGTTTTATTATTCCTGGGTTTTAAGCCGCAAAAGAGATACTCTTAGTCGATTGCCACAGGATGCACTATTTTTGGGAAAAATTAGCTTAAGAAAAATAAACAACTTCAGTACACACTTTAAGAATAGAAAACAAAATCTAAACGGTAGTCTGACACCAGCTTTCTTTAGCAGTTGGATTGTTTCTTAATTTGACGTTTGAAACTGACATACGCAATGTTTAACACATTTATGGTGATAAGGAAAGCTATATATAGTAAACGAGTGGGTTTTGCGTATGGTATTTTACCTCCCTAACGACATGTTGGTGACCTTACTATTACCTACTATTCTGGTATAAAATATAAAAAGCACTAATTCCTACATTTCCAATATTTTACCATTTATTGAAATTCCAAATAGATATCTTCTATTCTTTGGTCGAAGCTTTTAATATTTTCATAATAAAATTAAAAATATGTATCTTTCGCAAGTATCATTCGTCAAATATTCTAACTTGCTGCTTTCTGTTACTACCGAACGCACAGTATTAAAAATACCTCCAAGGTTACACTAATCCACAGTTCATTGCAATTTACACTGGAACTAATAACCACAAAAAATTAAAGTAGATATCGTTGACGTCGTTTGCCACTGGCGTCACTTCACGAGCTAGAGATGTTGATAAATAGAATTCGTTGTTCCAGATTATCCATATCCTCATAATTGAAGTAAGTACACAAATATTTCTATGTATTAACTGAGTATTGACGTGATTATAAAAACATTGCCAGGCATCTGTTACTGGTCATTATACTCTCAGCTCATCAGTGAGTGGTGAATATCACTGAGATTTTTTTGTTTTCAGTGACAAAAAATACCTGGATGTACTATTAGTGACGAGACCCATGGTGGCTTGCACCCACTAAAAAAAACCTCACTTGGTTAGGTATAGAATCTATCTCGAAACCGCTGGTCACATTACTTTAGGATGACACCCCGCAGTTAGCCTCGGCTGGCTCCCTCCATTGCCTCTCTTCTTCTCTTTCATCACCCTCTCGACAGACGTGGCATATCTCCGTATCACTTCACTATCTCTAAGGATTTTTCTTCTGGTCAATAAGAGGACCTCGATCAGTTTCGTTGCCTGGGCCAGGCTGTGTTCGTCCATCCATTACTCGTATCATCACCTGGTAGAGTCTTCGCTACCTCGTTTGTGCATCCTACTTATTAGATACGCATCTTTCGGCAGCTCCATTCGGAGGATTTCGTCGTAGCACATATTTCATATGTCAGAGACTAATATGGTGCTCTGTGCTGTTGTTGCTATTATCTTTTTCGTACACGGCCCACCTGCGGTGGGATAGAATATTCACTAGTATATGTGTAACAAAAAATGATATGTTCAGCAGAAGTCAACACTTTTTAGATATTTTTATCAATACTGGTTTATTTGTTTCTACAATATAATTTTATTGTCATTTTATTATATGCACTTGCACAAAAGACCGTCCATAAACAGCGTTTCGTATAGGTGCATTACCATCTCAATAAAAAAGTTATTAAAACATTGATTAATAATTCATATTACAACGAAACGCAGGACTTGTCATGCAGATCACTAGTTCAGATAATCATTTCAATGGTCTACCGACGGTCTGCGGTCATCTTCGCCTTCACCCACCAGACACACCTGTGTAATAATATTATTTCTTTTAATTCAAAAAATATTAATATTCATATGAAAATTTAGCCCTCAGCACACGTGCCGCATATCACACCGTTTACCACACGTGAACAAAAAAACAATGTAACCCGTCGTTGAATTTATAATACAGCCCTCTGCCCTCTCTGTATGACTGTTCCGCCATTCTTCGCTGCTTACAAGCCGCGTATGGAGAATTGTGTAAATGAATAATCGTAAAAGAGAATCTTGTAAAAAGGTGGTTCACATTTCTTTGTCACCAGTGGTAATGTCATCCATTCAATTTCGATTACGAATTCAGTAGCGATATTTTGACGAGAAATGTCACAGCTACCTGATTCAAATTCGTATTAAACCGAGGAGACAGTTCTCCTCCGTCTCACGTTCGTCTTACCTACCACACGGGGTGCGTGTGTATTTAGAAGTTACCATCGTGATTATCGTTAACGGCTTGTTTGTTATTCATTGTATATCGATGATGGCTAAAAATAGTCGTAGGAAGAAACACGACAATTATTAGAAATTGAGCTTTATCGATGTAATGAGTGAATTCTTAGTACTGCCGTGTGCCATATAAAGCCGCGCACAATAGCTATACTTAGAATATTATTGGAAAATAATGACCATTAGTGAAAGAGTACTAATTGAAGAAGTACTTTGGTAAAGGACGTGAACGAAAATTTAATCAAATTAATAGTAACGAATCGTTAGGTTGCATTTCGAAAGTTTACCATTTTGTTACGTCTTAGTTTTACAATACATTAGATTATTATATTTTCCATCACCTTGATATTGAGATTTTTCTGGGCAGAATAGTGGCTTATTATTATGTATAGCATTCAATACATATAAGAACATATAGATTATGTGGCTACAACAGCACTAATATATACAGGACACTCCCAAATCTCGCGCCGCAAGAGAGAACTAATTTGGCGACAATAAGCTACATTCTTAGAAAGCAAACGAAGAAAAATGAACTGCATACATAACACAAGCTTGTATTATGATACTATCAGAATTACAATCCTGCCAAAGTGGCAATATTAACATGTTAAGTTAGGACAGGTATTATTTTAAAATAAAACAGATAGTGCTGGTTCTAAAAAATCTTGTTTATGGTAATACACCGACCAGTCTACAAAAGCCATAGCCATTAAGATATAGGAAAATGCCCTCGCTTATTATGTGTCGATATTCTGTCGGTAAGTTGTACGAAGATGTATCAGAAAATGCCGAGACTGGTGCTATAACTTCTTCAGACGTAGGATTTTATAACATATAAAAATTAAACATAAAAGCCTTATGTTTAATGTGCTTTCTCTCACGTAGGCCTGGATTGAGCTGTTTTATGTACCCACCGAAAACATGAGTGGAACAAAGATATTCGATAAAATTTTGTGTTCGGTAGGGTAAAATACCAACTGAAACTTTTGAAATGATTAAAAATGCATATCCAGACAATAGTTTATTACGATGTAGGGTGTTTGAGTGGCACAAGCAGGAAGGCGGTTGTGAATCAGTTGAAGTCCCGGTCGACCAAAAACTGCGTCAACTGACTCAAAAATTGCAGAAAGTAAGGACTTGATATAAAATGATCGTCGGATTGACATAAAACGAATTTCTGACATGGGTAATTTGTCTTATGCTTCTACTTTAAAAATTAGCCAAGAAGATTTAGGGTGCTAGAAGGTCGCCGCAAGATGGATTCTAAAAGGAATGACCGATGAACAAAAACCGAATCGAGTGGCAATCGGTCAGCAGTAGAAAATGTTTCATTTTTCAGAACTATTTTTAAAAACTGTTATTATAACACTCGTATCGTTTTTTCTGCATATATACGTCACGTTCTTTTTCAAAAAGTACAGGAGGATATCACATATTCAAATAGAACACGTAATCATATGTATTGTTCCCCTCCTAGTCTAGTGAAGTTTGATTTACTGATTAAAAGAATCAGTGAAATAAAGTTGCACTGATTTCTTTTAGAATTGTTTTCTGACAGGGAACCATTTGGTTGTAAGTACGGTATACAGGGTGTTCACTGAATAGTCTAGGAAAATAAAAGAGGTTACAGCTAATGGGATGGAAACCTAAATTCCAAAAAATGAATACTTTATGTCCAGGCAGTAACGAGAAAATAATATTATTCAATCTCTTAATATCTAGATAGTTTTTTCCACTTGTTAGGTCAATGATAACACTTGCAATTCGAACAAAAGTCAAATTTATTCCAAAACCTTTACAATATATATAATCTGGTTTTCGTAACAACTTCTTCAGTGTAATAAAATTGACATTTATTTAGTGTCAAATTATAAATAAATAACTAGCCATGCCTATCAACAAAATTATCTACAGAGAAATTCAGTAATATATAGGATTATGTTTACAATATAGTGAACAATTTAAGATATTTTGAAATGTAAATTTATAATCATAACACTAATGCTCCTTATATCAATGTATTTTTTGTCAAGCTCTAACAATTCTGTTCAAGGACTAGGGAAAAACATGGCAAAAAAACCTAGTCAAGAGCTTAATTTTATAAAATTCAGGCGCGATTAAATTATTATAAATAATACCTAAATTTTCTATATCTGTTCGAAAATTGACCGCGTTATTTTCTTTTTTAATGTATATCATTTCATATATTAATCTTTTTTATAACTATTTTCTTTTTTTATAATCTAAACATTTTCAAAATCAAAGTTGTCGTAATTCTTTAGAATGCTTAGACAAAGCAGTTTCCGCGGTTATGTTATGCGTTACAGTGTATTGATGATTATACAGTCGTTTTTTTAGA
>SMLS01067851.1:0-80699 GCA_004785975.1 Popillia japonica
TTATTAAACTTAATCGCGTCTGTAAGACATTTAACGAAATATAATACCTTAACCATACATTTTTACCATTAACCATCATATTTAATTTAACTATGTTTTTAAGATATTTAACAAATATATCACCATGGAAGTACATTAATTTTAATTTTAACTGTTTATATTCCATGTAACTTTGTATTTTATCGTAGATTCTAGACTGAACATGGCATTTTTAGCCGAAACATGTAGGTATCTAGTGTATATTAAAATTTGTAAGGCCTAAGACGACTGCTTTTATTCTACGTATATACTTCATCTTACAACATGGGTTATCTTAATTTAAATATTTTTATGCTTGAGATTATTATGACCGAGAAAATGAGATGTTTGTTACATTTAGTATTATTATTATTATTTACATCAAATTAATATAAACATAATACATATATACATACCTATATCTGATGCAGATGTTTCCACTCTCTTGTCCTCACATCGAGATAATGGGATTACAGTGTCCCATCTCGAGCTACCGGTATTGAGAGCGCTATGGCGTTTACTACTTGTTTTTCTTTTCCTTAATTTTTATTTGTTAATAGTCTTTTGTTTATTTCTTTTTTGAAGCGAGTATGTTTTAGCTGTGTAATTTCAGTTGGTAAATTGTTATATTGTACAATTGCTTCCGTGCTTGGGACTTTTTTGTACTTTTTAATGAGAATTCTTTCAGTTCTTATATGTGAGTGTCTCCTTGTGTTATGGTTATGTGTTTCTTGGTTGTTTTTTAATTTGGTGTTGATTTTTATTACCCATTTTCTATTTTGTGTATTAATATTAAATTTTTAAAGTTAGCAAGTTGCTGGATCCTTAATTCGCATGTTCGTTCATATACTTCTGTTGTTGCTGTTCTTCTATCTAGTCCGTAGAGTATCTTCAATATCCTGTTCTGCTGTCTTTGTAATTTGTCTATGTTTCTTTTCGTTGTGTCGCTCCATACATTTATCATGTAGCTCATATGGGCATATAGGGCATGATATATTGATCTTTTCATGTGCTATGGTATTAAGCTGCTTATTTTAGTTATCCCTGGTATGGTTGTTGTGTTTTTCTTTATTAGATCTTTGACGTGTCCATCCCATTTTAAGTTTTTTTGTATCGTTTGTCCTAGGTATTTTGTTTCTGTTGCTTCGTGTAGGATTTGATTTTTTATTCTGATATTGAAAGTTGAGGTGCGGTTCTTTCTTGAGAAAACTATATAATTTGTTTTGCTTTCGTTTATTGTTATGAGATTGTTAAACGACCATTACCCTATTTTTTCTATATCGTCGTTTATATTTTTTTGTAGTTGCTGTTCGTTTCGGTCCGAGTAGATAAGACATATGTCGTCTGCGTACGCATAAATTTCTCCGTGTGTTTTATTGCAAATGTATCATTTGTGTATACCTATTATGTATAGTATGGGCATATTGCTGTTTATGTATTATATTATGCTTCATTAGATATTCGCTTATTTGTATTTGTATGTTGTTTTCCAATATTTTATTCAAACTTGATAGTAAACATATTGGTCTATAATTTTCTGGCTGTAATTTGTTTCCTTTTTTTGTATAGGTATTATTATTGTCCTTTTTAAGTTTTTCGGAGACAATACAAACGATTTTAGGAAATTCCAACAGTTGCGCGTCTATAATTCCTTTCAAGATTTGAAATGGTTCATATGGCACAATAATTACCAATCGGAAAGGATCAGCTGCTTTATGCAACGAAAAGTGTTCTATTCTTAAGCAAAAAACTAATACCATCACTTGTTCTCTTAAGGCAATCAGAATATTACTTAATCCTAGTGTTATGTATTAAACTATAATAATAATAATAATTCATGCTTTAGCATCCCCCAACAGCTTGCGCCAATTACAGGGGGCATCGGCTGGCCATGAGTTATTATTACGCCTGCGGCTGTAGACCGACTTAAGATGTTATCTTTCCGCATTTGCCGTGGAATTTGGGAAACTACAGAAAACCAAATTCAGAAAGAACGCATCGGATTCGAACCCGATACCACCAGACTGTGAAGCGAGCGCGCTAGGCACTGCGCTACACAGCTGGTTATACAGCTATTTATATTTTGTAACATTGTTAGTAGGCCAACATATGAAAAATTTGTTAGCTCGGGAAATATGCTAACTAATACGGTAGTAACACTTCACTGAATCCATATCACAGTGGTTCGGCAATGTGCTCGTCAAATAGTCCACTTTCAATTTTCGAATCCTGGTTTTTCCATCTTCCTTCATAAATTACCACTAAAGAGAGTTTTCTATAGTAGGTATTGAATTTTGCCGTCCGTTGTATACATTCTAAGCAATAGAAACGATTCATAAAGATTTTTGAAGTTTAACACAAATCTAAACAATTCAACCTGCTTTTACATTTATGCATACAGATAGCGATGCATAAGAGCTAAAAAGCTTGATTCTGGGCGTTCTGCCTAAAGTAATGTCAACCTGTTCAACAACAATACACTGTATGTAGTGGATGCCTTGAGGTTAAATTCTAAAACCAGTAATTGCATCCATTAACCCACAAATTCAATGTAGGAATATTAATATCAAAGTAATAAGAACTCCATGTATTACTTTTACCTGTGGCAAGGAGAAGTGCAGTTGCAGCTATGCTGTATTGTTTGAACAACTACCACTGTTCCTTCGAATTGCATTTTTCTAAGGTTAGTTATTATAATGGTGTAAGATGCAGCAAAGAACATTTATTTGTGGGGCTAAATTGTAGAATATATGGATGAAAATGTTTCAATTGTGGCATATTTTACGTTTATATACAGGGTGCGTCATTAATTATTAGAAATATTTTAACTGGAGGTACTACGTATCAAATAATGGCCATTGACCAAAAGTTGCCTCATTCGAAATCGTAGCATTTTCGAGATGGTCTTCAAAGTTCCAGAAAAAAATCGTTCCTTCCATCTTTAAGCAAATTCTCTTGTACGATGAAACTAAAATTTGACATGGCCATTTAGTATTATTAGATGGTTGTAATAGTGGAATTTTCCAAAATGAGCAAAATTGCAGCAAAGAAAAAAATATCCCCTTTTCTTAACATCACTAGAACTTTCTTGTATTTTGATTTACAAGCACGAAATTAGCATCACCTAATATACCAGTTAAAATGCCAAAAATGAGGTCCTTTTGTAAAAACTTCGTATTACGCTTGGTTTTCGAGAAAAACGTAAAAAAGGTTCGGAAGGATTTATGGCTAAAAACAGTTTAAACAGCAAAAAACTTAACTTCTACGTCACTGAATTAATAATATGAACAAAATTTAAAAAACAACTTATGGCAAATACACTGATCATTACATTTATTTAGCTACATATATCACGATCAGTAAACGCCACTTTTTTTCTGGAACTTTGAAGACCTTCGTCTCGAAAACGGTGCGATTTTGAATGAGAATATTTTTGGTCAACGGTCATTATTTGACACATATCTTCATTTAAAACATTTCCTTTGCAAGTTTCAAACTAAATCGCCAACGTAATAATATTTCGGTGTTATTTTAACTTCCAACCTAAAATTCGTTTGATCTTCTTGCACTTATTTTTAAGCAACACTGTACGTCAAATATGGATGGCAATTTTACACCGAAAAGTAAAGTTGTGTATAAAATCTGCTCTACAAAAACGGTATCCATAGAGAAAAATAAACCATATATAAACTAGTGTCTAATATCAAAACAAAGTTCGCGACGAAACCTATTTCAAGAGGACCTTATTATCTTGGAATGTCAAACAAGAACACGAATAATACACCTTTGATATAATCAACAACAACTGAAGAAAATTATACCCAGTTCTTTATGTAAGTTTTTTGCTAAACCTTTTTTAAATATTTGTATCGCTCTAGAATATACAGCTCTAATACAAAATTTTAGAGCCGTAAACAACAATATCGTCTATAATAGTGACCTATTCTTTATAGCGATCCGTGGTCTAACCTTCTCTGTCTGTAAGCCACCGCGAAGGACCCCGCTGGTGTGAAAAGTTTCTCCCTAGCCCTATCCTCCGCACAAACAAAAACTAAAAATGACCAAAACCCGAAAAACCAAAACCAAAAATATCAACAATTCAGAATCCAGCGACAGTGAAGAAGAAGTAACAAACAATGAAATATACAAAATGTTGAAAGAAATGAAAAAATCGATAACGTTCATGTCGAAAAAATTTGATGAGCTTCAAAGGGAAAATAAAGAAATAAAGAAAATGCTGAAAGATAATGAAAAAGAAAATACAAATCTAAAAGATAGAATAAGACATCTAGAGATAACTATAGATGAAACAGAGAGAAAAAAAATAGAAAACAATATCATCATAAATGGAATTGAAAAACAAGACAAACAAGAAAACACCAAAGAAGTAGTCAACAAGCTAATGAAAAAAATTTATGTCAATATCGAAGATGGAATACATACGTGCTATCGCAAAGATGTGCATAAGGAGAATAGCCCAATCATAGTCGAACTAAAAACCCCAGAACTCAAAACAAACATACTACTATCCAGGAAAAATATAGGAAACGTCACAGTAAGGGACTGCCAACTCAAAGGACGAAATAACAACATCTACATAAATGAACAACTCACGAAAAACACGAACAACTTGTTCTACTACGCCAGAGAACTCAAAAAAGAAAAAAAAGTAAAGTACGTTTGGACAAGAGACGGCAACATTTACCTAAGGAAAACTGAAAAAAGTCAGAAAGTGAAAATCAGCTCTGTATCCGACCTTGCAGACTTTAAGTAATTACGAACAAAAAGAAGAAAGACTAGCGACAGGTATGTGTTATACATGTACACCTTCTACATGCAAAACGTAAGGAGTCTAAAAAACAAAACACTAGAAATAGAATCTACACCAAAAACGGAGAACTACCCAGAAATCCTTGCGTTTACCGAAACTTGGCTAACACCTGCTAACCAACAATATTACCATTTACCAAACTACAATGCAGAATATAATTCAAGAACCACACGACACCACAGACATCTCTGACCATTACGCAATAAAAACAGAAGGAGAAAGCACAACACCTACCTTAAATTACGAACATATAGAAGTAACCAAAACAGATTACAAAAAATTTTTAGCAGAAATCCGAAACCTACCAGAAAACGAATTGGACTCTTTCGAAAAAAATTGTCAACAAAGCTACAAAAAATAATAGAAAAAAACCAAACCACAAGGAAAATCAAAAGAAGGGAAGAATGCCCTTGGATAAACGAGGACGTACTAAAACAAATCAAAGAAAGGAATAAACTATACAAACGATATAAAAACCACCCACAAAACGAAAATTATAAAACTACCTATTACTCAATTAAAAGAAACACCCTGGAAATGCTGAGGAATTCAAAAAAGGAGTACTACAGCACTAATTTCTAACGATACAAATCAAACACGGCGAAAACATGGAACATTATTAATAAAGAACTAAATCCAAATAAGAAAACGACTAAAGAAATAGAGAAGATACAACAAGAAGATGGTACGGTAACAAACAACAACAAAAAAATAGCAAACGAAATAAATAAATATTTCTCGAACATAGGCAAACAATTAGCCAAACAACAGTTAACTAATCCCCATAAACCTACGACGCCGACCACCACTAAACAATCGAAAACACACTTCAAACTCGTAGAAATTACTCAAGAAGAAGTGGCAAACATAATACAACAGCTGAAAGATAACACCGCGCCAGGCTTCGATAAGATTACAACAAAACTAATAAAAAATAGCAGAAAAAAACTAATCCCTATCCTCACAAAACTGATCAACAACGTAATAAAAAACGGCGAATATCCAACCCACATGAAGAAAAGTATAATAGTACCAATATACAAGAAAGGAAATAAAATGCAACCAGAGAACTATAGACCAATATGCCCCTTATCAGTGCTAAACAAAATCCTTGAAAAAAGTTTGCAAATACAACTTAGCCAATATCTCGAACAGAACAATATTATACATAAAAGGCAATATGCGTTTCAAAAAAATTCGGGAACAACATCAGCAACGATGGATCTGGTGAACAAAGTAAAAACCGAACTTCAAAAAGATAACATAGTGGTGATACTCTTCATTGACATGAAAAAAGCATTCGACACGGTCTCAAAAGCTAAACTGGCAACAAAGTTGGAAAAACTAGGAGTTGGGAAAAACGAAAATAAGCTCATAAAATCGTACCTCTCAGACAGACCGCAGATAACCATCGTAAACAAAACAGAGAGTCAAATAATGAAAGCAGAATATGGAATACCACAGAGGGGCAACTTACCACCGATTTTGTATATCATGTACACCAACGATATCTTTGATATACAAATCCGCGGGGAAATTTACGCATACGCGGACGACATATGTATCGTATTCTCCCAAAAAAGCCAAAAACAGATGCAAGAAGATATCAAGGACGGTATACAAAAAATAGAAGAATGGTGCCATAATAATTTAATAACAATAAATGAAAACAAAACAGAATACATGGTATTAAGTAGAAAAAAACAGACCCCCACGTTCACTGTAAAGATAAAAAACCAAATAATAAAACAAACTACACACGTAAAATACCTAGGTTTAACTATTCAAACCACCCTCAAATGGGACAGACACATAACAGAGCTACTACATAAAAATGCAAAAGCTATTGCCGGAATTCATAAACTCAAATCAATTATACCCCAACAGCTGAAAAAATCCGTCTACCATTCAGTATTTACATCCCACATGAACTTTCTGATGAATGTTTGGAGCGTAACAACAAAGAAGAACTTACAAAAACTCCAAAGACAGCAAAACAAAATTTTGAAAATCCTACATTCACTGGACAAAAGAACTCCAACAGTGGAGATATACCGCCTTACGCAAGAACTAAACATCCAACAACTAATCAAGCTAAAGAGTCTCATACAAATATACACAATTCAAAACAATATGATAAAGACACACGTGAAACTAACAAACAACAAAGAAACGCATGGACATAACACAAGAAGACGATCAAATATAAGACCTGAAAGAATAACTTGTAATAAATTCACAAAAATACCAACGGCGGAGAGTATAACGCTATACAACAGATTACAAAAGCAAATAAAGGAATTGGAATTGAACCCATTCAAAAGAAAAATCAGACAACTAATCTATGAACACCAAATATAAACAACACGCAAAAAGCCACAAGCAAACTGAGCACTAGCGCCCTCGATACCAGTAGTGTGAGAGGAAACGTCCATCGACAGTCGTAACCAACTGGCAACGAAGATAGAGGGCGGGACAGCACTACCTGCAGTGCGATATGTATATATATATGTATATGTATGCACTTACTACGTTTTTTTTTTGCTGTATGTATGACTAAACTGAACAAATAATAATAATACCAAAATTATCCTTCAATACATACATATGTATGTATCTATTTTTCCATTTGAATTTAACGACTAACGTGAACCTTCAAACCTGTGGATATTTGCAGTAATATCAATCGATCTATTGTCCAATATTTGCTGTCGCTGCAAATTTAAATAACCGAAAGTTGATCAAAGTCGTAAAATGTATGTTTGTAATTTAGGTCTCGTCCACAGTAAATCATTTAAAAATATCCGCTAACGAGCGCAGCAGTAGCATCAAATGCTACGCTGGTGTGATACTTATACTATCCAGATGAAATACCGTGTGATGAACAACCAAGTACGGCAGGTTTTACCAATTAGATGGTAAAACATGTTGCATATACCCTTGTTCAATCAACTCGAACATAATTTTATTACACTCTATACATATGTAATTAGATAAAGATTTCTTACACCAACTTGCTTAAAAATAGTAACAAAAAGTGTGCAAGGTGATTTATAACAATATAATTTGCGTAACAATACAATGACAAATTACAGGAATAGCAGAAAGGTACAAGATCCTATCGTAGAGCAGAACAAAATTTAATGGATAACATAAATACGTGACACTATATCTAACAAGAGGAACATTAGAGTTGCCCTATATGGATTTTAATGAATTTCAACTATGTTATAGAGGGATCTTTCCCCAGTACTAAGGTACGACCTTTTATCCTAACGCGCCCAAGTTTCTGAGAAAAATCAACATTGAATGAACGCGCTAAGTTCATTCCTTTATATCGATAATGTTAGTTTCTCAACAAGCAAGCCTTCGTCGCCCAGTGGAAAGGATCTACATCTGCTACACTGGTGGCTCGCGTTCGATTCCTGTCAGTAATTCTCTGTTATTGTGCACTATATTAACAATTATATTTCATAAAAATAATTCATAAATGATATTTTTTGCCGTGGTAATTTTATTATTAAATAAATGAGCACTATGACGCGTATTTTGAATTTCAAATATTAGAGCACTTAGAGTAGGTATGTTATGGTAAACTCAAGTGATAAAAAATACTGGGACCTTACAAGTACCTACATTTGTTACGTTATAAAAGAAACAAGCATTAGGTAATCTTAGTCTTGGTATTTCATATTCAAGCTATGCAAAATATAGGCACAGTCAGTATGATTATGCAACATCTTGCATAGAAACGCAACAGCAATATTTTCACATCTAGTCACCAATAAGTGTACACTAAAAGCTAGAGTGGTCAACATACTCACAAAGATACACATTTCATACATGATACAGATTTTTTAGAATTAGATTTCAGTTGAAGGTGATGTTGCACTGCGACCAAATGATTTATTGTGCCCCCCTACACGAGCTATAAGTTACCTATATAAGCTCACAGCTACCTATAGCTTCAATTGCAGTCTAAGGGCTTTAAAAACTCGCCAACGACATCTTTACCAAAATAACTGGCCCGAATTGCTGCAATAGCCATGCAGTTGGATATCAGGCGGTCCTGATTTTTGTCTTCCGTCCGCAACACCTGTAGTCGCGATTGTGTTTCAAACCTATCCTTGTCATATGTTCCCCAAGGTAGCAGTGCCTCGTGAGAAAACCCGTACACGTAGTTTATTGCTACTTAATTCTAGTAAAGTCCTTGTTCTTTGCTTATTGAAGTTTCCAAGGAGTACCTTGGAATGGATCAGACCAGGAAGATTTTCCCAGACAAATGGTGTTGTGGTGGCCTCCTTTGCTAATAAATTAGCTCCCTCGTTGCCACTGAGTCCAGTGTGTCGTTCGTGTGTCCTGGTACCCAGCATAGTGCAACTCTGGTCTCTCTGCATAGATTGTTTAGTTTCTCTAAGCATTCCTAGACTAATTTCGACAGGATGGTGTTAGAACCCAACGACATTATGGCTGCTTGACTGTCGCAGAAAATTGCCATGACGATACAGAGAACTTTATAAACTTCCTTTGAATGCTCTGAATCAACTTGATATCAGTGCCAACCTAGAACACCTTATTTGAACGTAGATTGTACCAAATTATCAAATAGAAGGCTGAAAATAGATTAATTCGCCAACATATGGGCTTCATACCTTAAAGGCCCGGGAAGATCATTGACAAATATTAATAATAGTAACGGTCCCCAGATTAGTTGAGAGAGAATGAAGCTTGCGGAACAACCTTCCCTGGTCTATTCTGTCTACACCCTTAGCTAGTTCCGCGTGTACAACATTCCCCGACGAAGTTTATTTTTCCAAAAGTATACTCGGCAACAATCATGAGTTTTGTTACTGTAGATCAATATTGATTTATAGATTGACCCCATACTGAGAAGTATGTATTAATAGATGTTAGCAAAAGTCTACAACATCAAAATCGGTCTGTAGGGTTTTCATGCCAAGAATCTTCATAGAAAAGTTTCCGTAGAATGCGAGTTTGAGTTTTCCTAGAAGCTACAATTGATCCAAACCGTTTTGCGGTTACATCAAATAGACTGTTTGACATACGCTAAATATTGCTTATAAGCACTATACTGTGACGTTTTATAATACAACCCAAATTTCTAAGCTATTTTCGAAACGTTTTTGGTTGTCTTGTAATGACATAGAAAAAGTACAAAATTATACCACTCAGCAGAACGTTCAATGTTGAATAGTACTAAATCCAAATATTCTCCATAGAAGTATGAACAGTGTTATATTAAATACTATTCAACACAATACTAGGTATATTAAAATTATCAATAATTAACAACCTCTCAGTGGACAAAGCGCCAGATACATAAGTATATACAAACACTTATGTTGTTAAAAATAAACTTAAAAGCTTGAACTTCACAGCTAACAAGGTCATCCCTAAAGTCAGATATGTCCAGTTTTTAGCCATGTTTATACTGGAAACAGTCAGGTTTTTATCTGATCTTGAGTGATATACAGGGTTTCCTTTAAATATGTATTAAACTACGCGAATCTGAAAACTACGTATAAATGTGTAACTAAAAATAAAAATGTAAACTATTTGTAACCCATCAAAAATTTTCAAAGTTTAGGGCCCAAAATGCACTTAAGGTCGGTCCATTTGTTTCTTTATCCTGCATTTATACAAATATCGCAGACTTTTCTAGATCATACATACGAAGTAAAAATCGATTAGAAGTTGTTAGATGGTATGAATAGTGAATAGTGTATTGAAACGCAGCTAGGTGGTATTTACACGAGATCAAGACAAAAGGACATAAACATATAGGACAGCAATTTTGTGACCTAAAGCGTTGATAATTTTATCAAGTTAGCTTTTATTAGCCGTAGAGTTGATCTTCCTATTCTGAAGTATTTTCACGAATACTAGATTTTAGTTATTAACCAAAAAAAAACCTTTTTATGAAATTTGTGGGCGCATAAAATATAGTTGTTGTTGTAGCGCTCATGGTACGTCATCCAAATGCTGTGGTATTGTATCCCAAAAAAACTTTTAATACAGGACTGTAATACAAGTAATTGATCGCCTACCACAACGCTGCCGATACATTTACAGATATTCTAACTTGCGACGAACCGTGCTGTATGTCGTGAGGATTTTTGTATGCCTAATGGTGAATGCTGTGGTAATTGAAGATACCATCTTTGGGAATCGTATATTCCTCAGTGAAGAAAATTACTGAAGCGATATGGCACGGAAGCAGTGTATTAGTTTCCAAAATTTGATGCATTGTAGTTTGGAACATATTTATTTGCTGTATTTATATCGGGATTCACTTCCACGATGTTTAAAATTTGCTTGCCTGGAGCACTCTGCATCATTTTTCAAGGTCGCGACCTTCGCAACGTATTACTGAACCTGTATTCCGAAGCCGATATACAACTCCCACAATCATTGCAGTCGTGGGATGATGTCGATGTGGAAGACGTTCTGCGCACACATTTTTTGCAAAATTATTTTCTTCTGTTTCCTCGCAAATTAAAATCGTATGGGTATATTTGACATTGGTATACCCTGTCATAGCATACAGATGCATCCACAGCCAATGCAAAGTGGATACTAAACAAAATGTAAACAGCAGTGGTCAAGGTCATCCCCCTTTTTTCTATTTTGCACTATTTAAAACTAACGCTGTATACGCTATTTTATTAGGAGAAAATAAACAAAAAAAGTAATCCCATACGTAATTTAAAATTGCTCGTTATCGAAAACATTGCTGTGAACTACCTATCTGCTTTATTTTTTGTAGTAATAGGATATATAAACTTCTACCAGTACTGGAAACAAGCGTGATACCAATGTAACACTTTGAGTTTATTTTTAAGGGCGCCACAAAAAATCTGTAACAAAGTTCGAAATGACGCAGAGTTTAATTATGTACACCTGCTTCACAGTACATTTGCACTTCCAGCAAAAAAGCCAATGTAATTTCTTGGACGCGGAAGGCTATTATTAGACCGCAAACTCATATAAATTCAGTTACAAAGTCCACTAATAAAACTTCTTTATTGCAATGTGACATGCGAATAGAGTGCACGGTTTACATTGTAATCTATCAGCATTGCTCGGTGTGTTATAGCTAATACGCATCGCTTTCAGGCAACGTAAATTATAAGGTATGTATACAAGCGGTATTATAAATATTTGTTTAGCATACCATATGATAGTGTTATATATAGTGCTATATAGCGTAGAAATATTAAAATTAATATAGGGGCTTTTAATATTACGCTTACTACGTCTACGAACTATTATAAGAGTTTTGCCTATATGTAAGTATGTGAGAGTAAGATTGCAGATTTACTTGAAGCTTTAAACTGTCTTGATCTGTCTGATGCTCAAATCGAACATTGCCTTAATACGATTAAATAGTATGTATATAGGTATGTTGATTATCCTTCAAACTGGCCGCTATGGATTTTCAAGTTTTGCAAGTTACGGCACAATGTCATATTTTCCACTGGCATTGCTATAATGGCGAATTTCGTAAAGTAAGCGAAGCGTGAAACCCTACCAACGCAAATGTTGTCCAACTTATACGTTGGGCCTGTCTTATTAGACGTAACACTAATTATTCGTTATTTCTCAAAATTCTCCCGTTTCACTGCCTTGCTTTCTAAGCAACTGCGATGAAATATACGCATATTAATTATATTTCCAGGTAATGCGTAATAACTTCTTCTTGCGTACAGAGTAGGCAAATTTTGATGTTATGTTAGGAAATCATAACTAGACAACTAGTAACTGAATTATAAAGTAGTATGCTAGTGTATTGCTCTGCTACAATACTGACAACTTTACAGTTAATGGGTAATCATTCCGTACTGTAAAGGTCGCATTTTTTCAATTTATTGTTGTCAAGATTCACCTATTATTATTTTATTCTATAAAACGTGAAAATAAAGGAGGAATAGATTTTAAACGATATGTGGTAACATAATTTGGTTCATTATAAATTAGTAAAGACGTTTTCTGAGAGTATGGTAGGCAAAGTATCTATTTTACTGAAAAAATTGCCCAGCAATATTTGAGATGAACGTGTAAATTGAAGGTGCAAGTTGTATTGATTGTACGATTTCCTGTACATAATATGTTTAGCATAGTACTTAAAAGATATTGTAACGTTTTCAACTAGGTCCTATTTTTATTTCTTGCCGAATCACGATTTACATGAATTGATTCTTCAAAAGATGATTTTATTTTCCTAAATTCCTGAACAAAACAACTCAAAACAGTTTGCTGCAGCTATTTATTAATAAAATTATCACGCCGAAAAATCATCATGAATAACTAGCATGAAATATAATTGTAATATTGTGCACAATAAGATTGAAAAAAATACCACTGACAGGAATTGAATGCCAGTCAGCAGGGTCGTAGGCGTACATCCAGTCAACTGCGCTACGTACGCTTACTTGCACGGATACTAACATTAACGCTATATAAAAAACGCACACAGCAATGTTGATTTTTCTTAGAAACTCAGACGCGTTAGAACAAAAGCTTGTACCTGGGTACTTAGGGGATGTGCCTCTATGACATAGTTGAGACTCATCAAGACCCGCGGCGGACAACCCTGGTGTTCTTAGACTATGTGTGAGACTAGGATGCGCGATAGCTGTAACGTTTGCCCTTGAATCATAGAAGAACTTCATGATACCCATTGCTCTCTAACGTGCCATCTTAAAAACATACCAAAACAAATACGAGTATATTTTGTAACTGTGAAGCACTACTCCAGCTACAGCTTCAAAATCTAGGGAAGACAATTTTAGCTTTGCCATAAACCAAAGCCTTAATTGCATTAAAGATATCATATGTATCTCACGTATCTCATAAACTGAAGGATTGCGGCTGGTTGAACATGCGGCGTAGACGTGAACTGCGGACTTTGTGTTTATTCCATGAAATTCTAACCACAAAGACACCTTCTTATTTGTACAATAAAATTACATTTCGTACCGACGTGCACAATATTACAATCCGTCACCGTAACCTCATTTCCCCGCCGCTATATAAGACATCTCTGTTTGAGCGTTCTTTTTCCAATGTATACAGTAAATAAAGGGTGTCCCAACTGGAACTTAGGGATTTAAATTTCACATTATTTTCAAATAAGGTAACTTAGCAACCTAATATTTGGTATACGTCATCTAAAAACTTGTAAAAGTCATCATGCAACGTTTCACGACTGAAGAACGTATCCAAATTGTTCAAATTTATTATGAAAATAGTCGTTCCATTACGAACACAATTCGTCGACTACGCGTTGTTTTTCATCGGAATCATATTCCTAGCAATACGGCAATTAGGAATTTGGGGGTGTGAAAATCCTCGAGAGATTATTGAAAAACCCATGCACCCAATACGTGTCACTGTATGGTGCGGTTTATCGGCCAATGGTGTTCTTGGACCTTACTTTTTTGAGAATAATAATGGAGAAGCAGAAACTGCCAATGGAGAGCGGTATGGACAGATGTTGGATAACTTTCTATGGCCTCGTTTGGAAGATATGGACCTGAACAATCTTTACTTTCAACAAGATGGGGTCACTTGTCACACTGCCAGGGAAACTCTAAATTTACTGCAGGAGAAATTCCCTCGCCGTGTGATTTCTCGTAATGGTGACGTGAATTGGCCTGCAAGATCCTGCGACATAACACCGATGGACTTTTTCCTTTGGGGTTTCCTTAAGGATCAAGTCTACACAAATAATCCACAGACAATTGATGAATTAAAAAATAACATTCGTGCGGCTATTGGCGAGATTAACTTGCATATGTGTGATAAAGCAATTGAACATTTTAAAAAAAGAATCGCTGTGTGCAATAGAAGTCATGGTGGACATTTATCCGATATCTTGTTCCACATATAATTTTAGGGTTTCTATTTTATGTTTACGTTAATAAATCGTTGAATTTCTAAATACTACGCATTTTATTTGGAATTTAAATCACCAAGTTCCTATTGGGACACCCTTTACAATTATCTACCAAGTACACTGAAATCACTAGCGCCAGGTGCATTTAAAAGAAAACTTAGGTCGTTTCTGGCGTCACTATGACCCATCATATCTATTTATTTTGAGTCGTGCTAAGAACATTAAACTTTTTGATTTGTTCAACATGTTTACATCAATATAGTTTTGGGACATATATGGATGCAGAATATTGGACTTGGGGTATCTATGTATATATAATTTTGTTTTGCATTGGGCTGTTTTTTTTTCTTTTTTTATGAAGGCCTGAGTTGTAAAGCAGACTTTGTCTGAACTTCGCCTTGAGATTTTCCACATACATATGTAGCTTTCAATTTGATTTCTTTTTTTTATTGATTATTGATTATACAGTTTCTTGTTTTTGTTTTTTGTTTTGTTTTCTGTTATGGCAAATAAAGGTTATTATTATTATTATTATTATTATTATATTTCTAGCCTACCAAGTAATGCTCGTTCAGCTTGCCGTAAGTAGTGAATTCCAACAGCGATTAGTAGCTGAAAAACCGTAATATTCCCGCACTTCGTTATTCTGCCGATTTTACTTCAGCGATCAAACAGGTTCAACTCTGCAGTGCCATAGACTTTTTCAATGTTCGATGAGAGTTCATAGAAATCTCTTTTTCGAATAATCTCAACCATTGGCAACAGAGCTACTTATAAGATTTCGAAGCTTTCAGTTTATGTAATGTAATGTATGTGTAGCAATGGAGATCAAAAGTATAGAGGAAGAACACAGAAAAAGAAACGATATTATCAAAAATTCTACCAGCATAATAAACCATATAAACATAAAATTAGTGGTATAAGAGATAGGGAAGGTAAGCTAGTGATGAAAGTGAAGAACAGTATAAGGAAGTATTGGTGAGGCATTTCAAAGAACTACTTAACGACAATCACGACGACGAAGAACTATATGAGGAGAATGATGAAGACCAAGTTGTAATAGAAGAGCCAACACTGCAAGAGGTGAAACAAGTGATTAAAAGTAGTAAAAATGGAAAAGTGCCAGGAAGAGACGGGATAAATAATGAGCTATTAAAATACGGCGGAGAGCATGTAGAAGAACACATACACACATTAATACAAAAAATATGGAATGAAGAAAGAATGCCTGAAGAATGGAAATTGGGTCAAATAGTGGTTTTACACAGGAAGGGGGATCAACAGAATTGCAAAAACTATAAAGGAATTACGTTGCTGAGTACAACGTACAAAGTCCTATCATCAATATTACACAGAAGATTAAAAATACAGCGACAAAACTGTTGTGGCAATGTGGATTTACGAGTGGTAAATCGACAACGAATGCTACTCACAACATAAAACAAATACTGGAGAAAGCATACGAATACAATATGGAATTGGAATTAGTATTTATAGACTTTCAACAAGCCTTCGACAACATCAAAAAGGGAAAACTTATAGAAATAATGAGAGAACTCCAAGTTCCAGCCAAACTAAGAAGACTAATCGTAATGACATTAAAAGAAACAAAAGTGTCCATTAAAACAGAGAAAGGAGAACCGAAGGAGTTTGTAACGAATAAGGGTGTCAGACAAGGCGACTCGTTATCGGCGACGTTATTCAATCTAGCGCTAGAGCATCTGACAAAAAAATAAATAAAGGGACATTAAGAACAAGGGTAAATCAAATAGTGGCATACGCGGATGATATATAGTGGTCACACCGAAAAGGAGGGAGATTATGAGCAACATATTACAAGAAATAATCAGAGAAGGAGAATAGGTAGGACTAAAAATCAATGAGAATAAAACTAAGTTGATAAGGGTTGTGAGAAAACATAAAAAAGATTAAAAGTATTAAAATGGGAAATTCCAAATTTGAAGAAGTTGATAAATTTAGATACTTGGGAATCATGATATCAAGTGATGAGAATAGAGATCTGGAAATAAAAGAAGAAATGATGGCAGCAAATAGAGCCTTTTATGCCAACAAGAATTTGTAAAAAATAATAATCGTAGTAAAAAGACAAACATAAATATATGTATATAACACTGTAATTAGGCCAGTGATAATGTATGCGGCAGAAACGACGACAAAGTTTAAGAAGGATGAGAAAAATCTAAGAATACAAAGAGGAAGATGTTAAGAACGATATCGGGGCCAGTTAAGACAGCAGGGAATGAATTCAGAATAACGCCAAACGATGAACCGCAACAAGAAATTAATGGAGAGGATATTGTGAAGAAAAGCAAGGAATAAAATGGTTGGGGCATATATGGAGGGCAGAAGAAGAAACCATAAATAAGATATTATTCGATTGGAGACCTAGCGGAAAGAGGAGAAGGGGCAGGCCAAGATCCAAATGGTGGGATGAGGTAGTAGAAGATTTAAGAAGAGCAGGTGTAAACAACTGGCAGGAAAAGGCGAAGGATAGGAGAGTGCGGAAAGAAATAATCCAGAGGATATGAAGATTCAGAATGGGGACCGATCCACCCCGGAAAGGAGGAAGGGGTGTTAAGCCATTGTATGTAATATATATAATGTATGTGTAGGATAGCATTATTTAACAAAGTACATGATTAGGAACTAAATTTATGCAATGGAAGAATAGAACGAGAAACAGATAAAAGAGAGATAAAGGGAGAATCTACAGATATTGTGTTGAAAAATACGACTAGATTCAGTTCTTTTTCTTTGCAAGAAATGATATTGTTTGCAATTGAAAGAGACAAGTCATCAATTATATCGGAAAATAAATAAATTAAAAAAATAGAATGTAAATAGAAAAATTAAACAAGCTAGCAATAAATGACCGCAACATCATAAATCATGTTGACCACGCGAGACAGGTTTGTGAGTATTCACAAGAGAGAAAAACACTTTAAAAGGAGTGTGTGTGTAAACGAAATAGTAGAATAGCAAATCTTGTAATACCTTAAATTTATATTTTTAGTTTTGTTTTGAAAGTAAGTAGCCAGTTTACATGTATTTAAATTTTTTAATAATTGAGATAATACAAACTATTAACTTTAACGAATATGTATATATTCTTGTAGTAAATGTAGGTTTTGCCATATATGTATGTATGTACTTATAATACATCTAGTACCGTGAGTTAGTGGATTTTTTTATCACACCGAAAAAATATTTTAATTTGTTTTAACCCTTCCATGATAAAACATTACAATTTCTAAGACTGCGTGAGCACTGCCGCTTTGTAAAAGGCTTATATCCCATGTTCACTCTCGCAAATTGCGTCAGATATGTATTATGTCCATAAATAATCTTTACCTATTTTCGAAAGATTTCCTTAGAAATATATTATGTATATGATGAAAAGCAAAGCCACCTTCAATTTTCTTATAAGTTAACGAGCCACCTCCTTTTTCCTTTTATTTCAACGAAGAAAACTTTATTAATACATCAACCAATTGAAAGTAGAAGTGAATAATTCTAACATATTTACAAGCAGATTTAGTAATATTAATGAATGAGAAGAGTTTTACATAGGGTCTAAGTATCTCTCGGGTGACCTGAAATTTCACAATACTGATCCCTCGTTACTAATTTTCAATTTGTTTTTTGGCAACTTATGAATAAGTAAGTTGCTTTGGAAGGAAGATTTGATTTTAGAGTTCATATACAACGTGTTCATTTGACGAATTCCCACCGCCAATTTCTGGAAATCGAGAAGATTATGAACAATTTCCTGAAGCACGTACGAAGTATTATTGAGGGAGACAACTTTTGATGCAAAAAATGGAAAGGGGTATTGAAAAATACTTCATTTAAATAGTCTTTTGAAACACTAAATTTTATCCTGTAGTTTTCTGAACAATTGATCAATTCGTTTTCGAAATTTTTAAGAAAATCGTTTAGTTTGTTCTACATATTTTTAATTTTAGGAGCATCGAAACCAAACCTTATATTTAAGATGCACTTTAACTGATTTACATGTTTTATTTTTATTTTTACAGTTGCTTAAAATTTTAAATATTTATTTTAAGAAAAAATGAATGTTATAAGACTTTGAAATGTTGTCCGTTGTTCGAAACTCCGTACGTTATCAATAACTTCTCTTTGAATTCCAAGACAGGTTGCAGTAATCCTGTGACGAAGTTCTTCTAAAATTTCAGATTGAAGGATAAGTGCAACAGACACATAGTGAGGAGGAGCTCTATCGTGTTGAAAGTGTAATTCATCCTCATCAAGTAGGAGATTGCCAATCGCTATCCAGTCTAGTTTGGAGAGAGTTAGTAATCAATGGATGAATAGTATTTTCTACTATATCAGGATATCTTTCATTATTTAGATTTTCATTAGAAAACAATGGCCCAATTACTTGGTCCCCCAAGATGCCTGCATGTACACCTTCCGTCGGCATCGGTTTCTGTATGTAGGAGATTTATTGGGGTATTCGTATTTAAAACACCGGACAATTGTGTGGATCAGGTACGGGAATTGAAATTATATGTTGAAAATGTATACATATACCGATATAAATATTTACTTAAAAGGTTATCATACATAGGTTACTTTAATTTGCAGATGTCATTTTAAAGTACTGTTAATACACAAAATTTAAATGCAACGGTGGAAAGCATCGTTTTTATTGTTATTATCATATTATATACATATAAAGAACAATTAATAATAAACACGGACATTTGTTAGAAAACGGCAGCTACACACTAGATTAGAAAGACTATTAGGGTTACGAAATTCATTACACTTACAATTAGACACTACTATGCAGATATATGGATCATTATTCATCCTTATTATTCGAACACATTAATTTTTTGAATATTTTATTTATTATTTTGAATATAATTGAAAATAATTTTTGTGTTTCTTTAACTTTTATTTTATTGTTGTCTCCAAGTAAACATGTCCCTTTATAGCTATTAATGTAACGAGATTATTATGCGATTTATAATAACCGATGACGTTGCCAGGCGACGAGGCGCTTCGCGCCGAGTCGCCTGTGAAACGTCCGAGGTTTATATAAATCGTATAATAATCGAGTTGCATTCAAAGCTTTATCGTATCATTGACAACGATGGAAATCAAAAACTTTGTTTATTGTAATTTATTGTCATTTTACCGTGTCATAACGTAACTAACGTATTATAACGTAACTAACGTATTATATTTCCTAACTAACGTATGATGAATTGTTATGATATCAATAATATGTAATAAAGGTTTTACTTAAAGTAAGCTTAATTGTCAATGATACGATAAAATAAATAATATAATGACACCAAATATTGTTATTATCTTCTTACCAACAACAATTTTATTACAATGGTAAATAGTTATTGGTAAACATTTTTAAAATCGTCATCTAAACATTATGTTATTAATAAAATATCCCAATAATTAATTCTTTCTTCAAATGTTTTAAAATATGTCCATATTACTACTCAATACAACACATTCAAGCAGTTCATTTTTTTTATTAGTAAAGAAATGTTCTCATATCTTTACTAGGTAAAAAATGTAATCAGCCAATGAAAACATTAAATTTTTAACGGTCACTGTATAATCATATAAGGGCTTTTTTAACAACTGTCAAATACTTCAAATTTCACAGTTTTGTATTTTTGCAATCGAAAATGTGCGAAGAAGTGTTACTATCAGTACTATGTTACTATCAGTACTGACACTGGAATGGGCAGATATGGCTTTAATATACAAAACTGTGCGGTTAACAATAATGGTACTTTTAACATTAATATAAATAAATAAGATTTAAACAAAACGACGTATTTTGACATTTACTTGACAACTGAGCAAATCCTGCCTTCAAGCATTTACAATAAGTATTATACATATTTAAATATATGCAGTTTATAAAGATGGCAACCGTTTGAAGAAAAAATAGTATACATTACACGGAGTAGAAAGCTTTTCTGTGTCTCACCCAATTTTCTGTCTCGGCTATCGCCTCGACAGCCAAACTATTGGGCTCGACAGAATAATGACAGCTTTCTACTCCTAGTAATGTAATATACTATTTTTTTTTGAAGCTATACATAGTAAATTTGCAAAGTAACTCTATTTTTCTCTATTTTCCCAACATTTTTAAAGCAGCAGGTTCAAACCTAAATACATACTACAAAGGTATGATTCACTATGTCAAGTAGGTAATTAGTAATTAATATAACTCCATTTAAATAAATCCATCCAACTTTTGCTACCTTACCTTTTTTCTTTAATTTGATATACTTTAAAAATTCAATATCCTATTCAATAGAATCAAAATGTTGAGTTCCTTTGTAAACTTTTATCCGCGAAAGCTTGAGTTGATATTCCTAGTTAATTTTTTATTTTCCCACAAACTGCTTTCTGTCTTGTTCGGTTTTGCCTCTGCATAAATTTGGACTCTTGTTTAGATAATGACTTGCTAACTTTACATAACAATATATTGTTTTTATTATTATACAAACAGCAATTCTACAGGTAGTGATATAACATTATTTCGAATTTTAATCAAAACTTACTAGTATTTATAAAACCATAATTAATGTTACTTGAAGCCATAGTGAATTTATAAATTATTCTTGTTTTGTTCTCTCTATATTTTTAAAATAAGTATAATCAAACTAATTAAAATTTAATGGCAATATTAAACTTCATACGCATATCAACTTCAATTTTTCAAATAGTTTGCCATGCAAAGAAAGTTATGAATATAGCCTTATTGGTCATCTATACAATTACTTAATTACCCACTGTTAAGCATAAATATGGCCTTGCCAATCACCTCCCTGTGATAAAGCTATTTAAAGCATATTTAAAGTTCGGTATATACATTTTTAAGAAATAATTTCAATTCTCCTACCTGATCCACACAATTGCCCCCGGTGTTTTAAATACTAATACCCCAATAAATCACATACCAATAGAAACCGATGCCGGCCGAACGCTTGCTTGGCCTGATGGTGAATAGTTTTGATAAACACTGCGCTATAGACGACGACATTAATTCTGACGGAAAGTGTACATTAATTTTTTCGGGATACTGGGTATGTCCTTCTACAAGCAGATGAGGGTTTGCCTTACTCTAATATGTTTATTTACTAATCCATGTACATAAGAAGTACATTCATCACTAAAAAACATATTTCTTACCCGAATGCATTATTATTCTTAATCCTCGTTGTAATTTGTTTACAGAACTCTATCCTTCCGTCAAAATCGCCTTCACTTAGTTCTTGACATATTTTCATTTTTCGAAGACGGAACTTAGGAAGTTTTGTAACTTTATGAACGGCACCCAAAGAAATTCCAGTTGTCGCAGAAATCTGGTGTAATGAAGTAGGAGAATTTAGACCGAAATGACCTAACACTACCACTTGAACAACTTCATTTAAAACTCTCGGCTGGTTATGCATTATATTCGCAACAGACCCAGTTTGCGTATTTTGATGAATAAGATTTAAGACATAGCTATGAGATGTGATCTTATCCAGATGCTCTTCGTTAAATGTTGCTGCAGTTCGTCGAACGCATTGATCTTAGGTTCCATAAATTAATGCAATGTCAACCTTTTCTTGCAAGTTATAAACCATTTATGTTAGTTTTGGTTGATAATTACTAAATACTAATTTATACTAAAGCAACAGACGATGTATTTCTGAACAAAGAGCACCAGAAGAAAAACAGATATATTTTTTTTCAATATTCTCTGCAACAGAATAGTTGTGAAAGAAAAGGTAAAACATCTTAAAACGTTAAAGCACGAGAGATGATTTTCTTAAAAACTTCTAAAATAAATCGATCAATTTCAAAAAGCAAAACGCCAAAGTGTAGTGTTGTTGTTTGGCATCAAAAGTCTCCCTCGATGATACTTCTTGCGTGTTTTAGAAAACTTTTTATAATTTTCCAGATTTCCAGAAATTTACGGTAGAAAGTTTTCAAATAAACACGCTGTATATAAAAGTATGCAGTACTTGACTTCACTCGAATATGTTTTACAAGGTACAGGTACACCATATTCAATGTGTAATACTGCTTATTACATACATAACTACTTCATTACAGTAGTACCATGTAATTTGTTTAAAACGCTATCCTATGAAATATTACCCAAGAACATTTCATAATAATTAGATGTTACACTATTCCGTAGCATGTAAATGTATGTATTACTATATACTATTTTGTCGCGTAATTTAGACGGGCCACGAATTGTTACAGCTTTCTAGTCATCAAAATTCTATTTAAATGAAAACCTAAAATAATGGGTATAGGTATTACGTTAGATCAATATAACGTTACACGAACTTGTGGTCTGGAAATTGGTGAGGCCTCTGATACGCGCACATATCTATGTACACTCTCTCAACCAGCGAGTTCATATCAATAATGACTTCCAATGGATGTACTCTAGCCGTCGGGCGACCTTGGTTATAGCAATGCTGGGTAACCGAGGTCGCCCGACGGCTAGAGTACGTCCATTGGAAGACGTTATTGATATGAACCCGTAGGCTGGGGGAGACATTACTTTAGAAAGAGAGTGTACCTCTGTATTCATGTAAGTAGATAGTTGTGATACATACAATGTAGCTTTTACCTTATTTATTTTCTACATACAAAAAAGAAAATAGTGCTGTCGTACACTTTTAGAACGTTATCTGCTCATTTCATGACTGAAATAAGTGTCGGTAATAATTTACAATACAAAAACGCTTAAAACTTTGTGCTATCATTCTATTGACCACTCCACAATAGGTTTACAAAGCGCTTAATATAACCAGTTTTTGTCATAATGTTCTTTATTTTATAAAATCTTTGATATTCTTCTCTAGAGAGCGCAAACTACATATTAATCTCGTCCAATAAAATAATTATAAAGGTCATCTTCCCTGAAATTAGATTGAGTAATATTTTGATATTTCTAAAAAATTACTACTAAATTTATATATTGTCCTATAACTACTAGTAATCATGCCAACCTTCTGTATCGAGATAACGTAATGATGGTCTATTCAACGACGACACGTTTAAAGTTTCTGGTCGTGCTTGACTGTTTTGATATCCGCTGAGTTATCGCAATTTGATTGAAAAGCTCGTTCACCATTTCATTTCACGGTGTCGATGGCAGTAATTTTAGTTTTTTACACAATTTGTCAAACTTTCTATATTTCTAATGATCTCGAAAGGTTGATAACAACTTTTCATATTAAATATTATACAATAGAGTATAGCGTTTTATCGATTCGTCCACAATCAATCTAAAAGCTATGGGAATCCATAAATAAGCAAATGATTGTTGTAGTCTATTCAGTGTAAATTAGCTCACTAAGTAATAATTTGTAATTAGCGGCATTTAAAAAAAATATCCTTTGCAGCAACATTATGTAAGCAGCGTGTTAATAAGAAACTGAACACAGTTAGCATCAATTCAATAAAACTCTCCAACGCAGCCGCACACATGCAAATAGATGTGATGAATATAAAACAATACTAGAGTTAAATCAAGGAATTGTGAAAGTCCGTGGAACAACTTCGAAAGTTCTTGCGAAAAAACATTCCTAATTCGGGTTTACTTTTGTAGCTCTCTGGTGACTCACAGTCAGTAAGAACGCTTGTAAACCTTGCAAGAGAATCTTGAGGTTCTCCTGTAAATTCTTCTCAACTCTTTTATTAATGAGAAATTAAGTCAGTCAGACAGACATTTTCGTTACAAGGCGAATCCAATTATGAATGGGAAACTAAGATCCTACTAACGAAGTAGCAATAATAACCAAACCTTTGGCGCAAACTGCAGACATATAAGTATTTTACCTACTAGTAAATACCTACATATGTATATATAAAGTCCATCACCTTTTCAGTATATCAAAATTTACTCTAAAACGATGGAAAAGATTATTGAAAACGTAGTGACGCGAAAGACCATGCCAGATTAGTTGAACAACACAATCACTGGCAAGCATAGATTTTTATCAGTAACCAGTTATAAAGTGTCCATAATAGCGTCAAAAACTGGTGTGTCGGAGTAGTGAGTACCGTTTACCAAAAGGGAAAAGACAGTACTAATCCTAAATAGAAGAAGAATAGAAGAATTAGTATACTTTACCAAAGTTAAATATGTAGGACCAAGCTTGAACAAAATTTTGACAGAGACTTAATTGTGCTTCTTTGTTAGAGGATAAATGGGTTACTGTGTTAATCTACACTCAACGGTTGACTTATTTTTTTTTACATATTCTGCATAATTCAGTGCGTCTTCAGTAAAATTGAAGTTGTGAATCAATCTCTGCAGCGAAGATACTTTATCTGGCAGAACACAACTATACCACCCAAATAACAAACGCTGTATGATCGATGGAAGCTAGAGCTCTTACAATTTTATTAATTTACAAGTTCATAATCAAGTTAAACATTACTTGTATGAGCTTTCCTGTAGTAACAGCTATGGTACTCTGCTGAGACCGTAGCAATTCTGTGGCATGAGCACCTACAAAAAAAACACAAAGACAGGGAGAGCAAATCAGAACGTCTCTCTGGTAGAATCTTTCTGGTTTTAGACATCCCAACGTATTCCTTGCAAACTTCAATAAGCAAAGAGCGAAGCCTATGGTAGAACTGAGTAGAAGCAGGCTACCTATCCTCAAAGGCTTTCTTACAGGGCATTCTCACGTTAGGAAATACATGATAAGGATAAGTCTGAAATGGGGTAGCAACTGCAGGTTCTGCGGGAGATTTGAAATGCGGAACACCTGACTTCAAACTGTATCACAATCACAGAAATCTGTCCCAGCCGCCTCCGCAAAGACGTCATAAATGAAGGAAAAATACATTCTCTGGAACCATCTCAGCCAAAACTCCTGGGCTGGATTGGGAGTTGTTCGTGCAGTAAAGCCGTAACTCCTTACAGTTGCGGTACATATAAGCCTCCCTTTGTAATAGCACCTTTAAATTGAAGCTAAATCTAATCTATGGTGCTGTGCGATCAAACAGATTATATTTCAATCTCTTTGAATTAACTCTAGAACACTAATATGATTATTATGTGCGTTATTACTAGAGCAGACCAATTTCCGTGCGCGCCATAAACACCGGTATGCGAGTGTAATTCGTAATACATTAGAATATGCGATAGAATAGGGACGCAACATGAGGTTGTTACCGATATAAATATAGAAGGAGACTCCTTTATTCTATCGGAAATAATTAAATATACACTTGCTTTTCTGCTATTAAAGTAATATGCATAAACACACGAAAAATAAGAATAATACATATTATAGCAGCGTTGTATGTACGTATAAATAAAATGGAAAATGTATGAAAACAGTGATCGTGTGCACGACAGAGGAATTAAAAAAACACTTACCGTTTTAAGAGTCTACCAACACATCGTTCATGTATAAACCGTTGTCGATTAATTTTGTTATTATTGCGCTTCGAACAGCTTACGTGTTATTTACAATGTTTTTTTTGATCAACACATTACATATGTATTGCACACTAAACATTTAATTTTAGAGCCATCGTGTATTAAGTCCGGTAAGTTCATAACTTACCGGACTTAACTTTACTTCGTCTGACAATGGTCGTTTTCTCGATCTATGCGTCGACGTTTTATGCTTACAAACACTTAGACTTATATGCAGTCTAAGCTGACAAACACATACTGAACGCTTTTTATTAGTTCTGATGCAAACAATCATCCTCACATCGGCGCAGGTGGCGCGCACGGAAATTGGTTTGCTCTAGTTATTACTATGTAAAGTATAGTAAATATTCGACTACAGAAAAAAATGAAAATTACTGTATCAAGTTTTATTTAAAAGAAAACATGAAAACTAAGATACATTTCTGGGACATATCCATACACAATTATGATAAGAATGTCCTATTTGCTTCATCTGAGGAAAGCCCGTTTTACACGATGTCAATTTTACTAAGTAATGAGACAGGAAATTAACCATCATAAATTCGACATCATATATCCATGAAAATTTGAAAAAAGCATTTAATCGTGTTTTACACATATTTGTTTGAATTCTTAAGAAATCAACGCAAACTTAAAAATATCCTTGCGCAGAATATTGAGCGGCATCTTAGTATGTATGTATTTTCTTTGAGCGAGAAGTTGGTGAAATCATGTCATCAACCTGGATCAAACAACACCAAGTATTTGGTGTTTTAACAAAATGATTTCGGATCTCACTAGACGCAATTTATGTACTTAGGTGCCTCAAAAGCCGAAAAAAAAAATACTCTAACATGTGTGGCACAACTTTTTAGTCGACAAAAATGGTGAAAAGTAGACAGAAACGAATATTATCGCAGCTAAACCAATTTTACTAAAGTTGTTTCAACAGGATGGAAACAGGTCATCCACTAAAGCAGCAGAAATTAGAAGTTTTCTTGATTTCTTTTATGGGAAAAGTACATTGAAAGTACACGAATTATAGAAAAAAGAAGAAAACTTAAATAGTGTACATACTAACAAACAACTATAGAACTATACTAACAAATAGGGCTAAAAATATTTAAATAACACATTCATTTTCTGTCTCAAATATAAGTTGAACAATTTAATGCTCCACTTCTGTTGTTATTTTCTTATCAGGTATACTCTTAATGACCTCAGACCAATATCTATTCTCCCAACGCTCTCAAAAGTTTTAGAGAAGGTAGTTGTGAGACAACTTCGTGTTTATTTGGATGATAATGGCATTTTACCAAGCGAGCAGTCCGGGTTCCGTCCAGGATACAGTTGTGCCACGGCCTTATCCTATATTACTGACGAAATCTTTAAAGCAATCGACGACAATTTAATTACAGTATTAATTCTTCTTGATTACTTTGATTACTCCAAAGCGTTTGATACTATTAGTCATTCTTTATTGTTGGTAATCTTGCGCATTATTGGATTTGATGATCGTGCAATTAATTTTGTTCATTCCTGCTTATCTAATCGTACCCAACAAGTTCGTATTAAAGACAATTTCTTTTCGCGACAATTTGTAACATCTGTTACGGTTGCAACATAACCAAATGCCTGCAACATTGTCAATTTCATCTCTACGCTGATAACACACAGCGTTTTTATTCTTTTCAACCTAATGACGTTCATACAGTTATAACTACTATTAACCACGATTTGCAATTACTTACTTTTGAATCTGAGACATTTTCTCTCTTTATTAATCCGGAAAAATCGGCCGTCTTGGTTTTTGGACGTTTTAAACAACGTTATTTAGTCTTACCTTACATTAAAATTGTTGTTAACAACATAACTCTGCCCTTGTCAGCTTGTTGCAGAAATCTAGGCCTTTATTTAGATACCAAGTTGCGATTTAAGGAGCATGTCTCACGACTTATTAGAAGATAAGGTGCTGTACTTAAGAATAATGCTGTGTGAGTCTGTGGTGCTCTCGCATTTCAATTTTTGTGATCAAATCTATTTTCCTTGCATTGATAGTAAGAATAAACTTCGTATTCAACGTGTGCAGAATGCCTGCCTTCGATTTATTTATGGAATTAGACGTTTTGAACGAATTTCTCATACATTAAAATGGGCACACTGGCTGAATATGTCTGACAGAGTTACTTTGCATAGCACTATATTTTTTCATAAAATTATATATCTTAAGAAGCCAAGTTATTTATATCATAAGATAACATTTCGTACTGATATTCATAACATTAATTTAAGAAGCAGGGGCCTGTAGACACCACCACAGCATCAATTAGAAAGTTTTAAGAGATCATTTAGCTACAATATAGTTAAACTATATAACCCTATTCTTTTACGTTTAAGATGTTGTCTATTCCATCGTTTGTTTCCCGGGTGAGGGTTTACTTTTGTGAAAAGTGGAATCTTTTTTGATGGGTGATAGCTTTGCTTGCTTGTCAAGTGTAATTTTGTTTTTTTTTATTGATTATTGATTTAGTGTCTTAATTATGAACTGTATTCTTTGCTTCATTGATAGGTGGTAGCTTTTTTTTGCGCCCACTTGGGGTTTGTGGTTCGGGAGGAAGAGCAGTCGCTTGCCTTGTGCATTCGACTAATCTCGTACCGTTTAGTTCATTGCTTTCCTACTATTATTTTTATTTGTATGTATGTATATTGAGAACTAATAAAACACTATTATTATTATTATTATTATATGATGTAAGAGTTGATACAGGCTATGTTGAGCATTCCGAAAAATACGCATGGCGGTCGTCTTCGTGTTTTCTGCTACAAGTCATATTGCCCACAACTGATCAAATGTACCTACTCCCCCTTTAGTTTGATCATAATTAGAGTATATCTGGTTTCCCATTATCAGAAATATTTGCGTCTTCAGGGAGAGTAGAAAGCAATAACACGATTTTGTTAAGTTTTGGCATATAGGACACCGCAGTCTCTTTTTGATCGAAACAGAACATTGAAGTTTTACAATCTCTGAGTTTCGATTCTATTTGGCATATAGGACACCGCAGTCTCTTTTTGATCGAAACAGAACATTGAAGTTTTACAATCTCTGGGTTTCGATTCTATTTGGCATATAGGACACCGCAGTCTCTTTTTGATCGAAACAGAACATTGAAGTTTTACAATCTCTGGGTTTCGATTCTAATAACGGTATTTTCTTTTTGTTTTTTGTTAGTGTAGCCCAAATGGTAACCCAGAAGTGTTAGTGCCCTTTCCTAAGTAGGGCTCTGAAGCAATCATATATTTGGAAGGCAAGTCGCATACCATTACGATTTTAATACCATATTTGGATGGTTTGTTAGGAATGTACACTTTAAACGGGCACCTTCCTCTGCAATAATTCTCATGCAAGAATAGAAAAATGCACCAAAAGTACAACGAGAAAGTATATCACTTGTCTGCAAATATCTACGTAAACACTAAAGTGTCGTAAATTTTACGACGGAGAATCTAAAACACGTCCTAAATCCAACAATCGTGCACAACTAATCACACCAATATTGAGTGTATAACTAATTCAGAAAGGTAAGCGAAGACACCCGCCCCAGCCAATTCCCGATCCAAACGAATACGACACAAATTTACCGGCTGTCGTCAATTTTACGATATATTAGTGTTCTAGGGTTAAACACGAATACATCATTATATAGAACAGATAATAACCAACCATATAACGATCCAGCAAATATGGTACACTATGGTAACAGTAAATGCTGCAAATTGCAATCCATATTCATATTCAGAGAAGAGAGTTAACCCCATAAATGTCTTAATGTAGAATTGGTATACGATATCGTTACCGTAGAAACTATTTTCTCAAAAACTAGGACAGATACTTCTTACCACTTGACACCATACTCTGTAACAAATGGGGAAATACAAGGCAATTGCTCAAGGGTTTTTCCTCAGCAATAGCTTTATCCTGTCGTCATTTCCATATTGGCCACGACATTGATTTCCAATACGTGTCAATTTTAGCGAAAGATAGTGAACACCGAAAACGACATGTTCCCAGACATGAACGACATACAAACGGAAAGACCATATACTGTAGATCGGAACTGGATTCCTCAAGCAACAATTTGCACTCTATTCTGTGATACCTATTTACATCAGAAATAGAGATCACATAAAGTCAACATCCTGTAATGACAAGCTCTTGTATAACCAATAGACGAGGACAGATATATGTAATCTTGTTTAAGATTTTCATTACTAACTGCAATCCCCACTACTTTGGTTTGATCGCTTCGAGTTAAACTATCTCGGTATTGTTTCCATTTGATTTGAATTTAAATTCAGACATTTTTTCGTAAGCAAAAATAATTCAACATAACTTTTTTCATGGTTTAAAAATAGTGTAGCATGTAAGATTAAACGAATTCGGACGTGCTGGTCTCTTATCCATTCGCCTACGTATATACGTGTCCCCGAATTCTAGATTGCCCTTACAAACCATGTTAATATAGAAAAAAGATCATAAAATCTACTTCCTAGGTTACCGCACAATAAATATTTACATCAAATATCTTCGCTCCCTGTACTCCCTACGGATATATGCTGAATACATTTTCTTCCACTTTTCATCACGCTACATCTCCATCTCATTTGGCGAAACCTTCTCTCCGTAGGAATTTAAACATTCCCCGCGTATTCAATATATAAGTGTTATTAAGATTATTAGAGCCACTTAATTGCAAACAATTTGCTACTCTTATTGGAGTCGTTCAGTTGGCAGCGTGAGTTGCCTGCTTAGAAGATCCGGTTTGACTGCGGAAGCGAATCGATGAGGGAAGATAAGAGAGGAAGTTCTCGACGACGACGCCCGGAACAATAGAGATACGGTTTCAATATCTTATTTACACAGTTCTCTATAATGCCTGGGAATTTTCACGCGCGAACTGCCACGCTTAAACGGTTCGTTCGTATATATCCCCGAGCTGAAGATAAGTCGACTTCAATGAAGTATATTTAAACGTTGTCACCACACAGTGTTTCTCTCGTGTATAATTAATGTTGCGTCGCAGACACACATCTTTTTGCGACGATCCGGTAACGATATACACCGTATATACATCATTACCCCGCTCGCTAATTCTCCAGCTTTTATGTTGGTTTTTGTACAGATTAATCTAGATTTAGTATAGGAACTGGATAGACTAGAATAAAGCGTATGAGTTACAACCTTAAAACTGGCAGAGTATATGTTTTCCTTATCCTTTCTCAAGACGATTACTTTAATCTTTGATCAGATATACTGATATTCGTGCTGAATGTACGTTATGATATACAAATGTAATTAGTGGTAAATAAAGTGCAATATTAAACGACTCGCTGAATGCAAATAAGGTTTTTAGAAAACTATCACGCAACAATTCATATTCCTACAAATTACAAAAACATATTAATTTTTCACCTCTTCCTGGGTTTGATATTTCTACAATACAGAATCAAATGATGACGTAAAGTGAATTGGTACTTCGTCTTATTGTTAGCCTATTTAGGGACTTCTTAAATCTTAGGCTGAATGTCATACGTTTTGGGCTGGTGGATTCACAGATGTCCTTGGCATTTTTGTACGACATAATAGTCGTTTACGCCATAGTTGCCGAAGCATCTAGTGCTTATAGTATTACTACAATGTGGTAGGCTGTTTCCTCCTCCTCATTACATAATCTACAGATAGGTTCATCTTTAAAGATTCCAATTCTATGCAGATATTCCCTTAGACAACCTCGTCACTGTTCTAAGCTGTACTCAGTTAAGAGCCAGCACATCTGCTGCTAATTGCTGGGATGGCTGTCCCATCATCCGTTTGCTGTGTAACTGCTTTTCAACGTTGTTCCAGTGTACCTGGTGTGGTTTTGTAATCCACTCAGTTACTGCACCACGTACCTATTGCAGTTTTAGATATTGCCAGACCCGGTTCTGGTCGAGTAAATTGAGTTGCAGAGCTTCTTCTTGCGAGCTTTTTTGCTACTTCATTGCCTGATATGCCCTTATGCCCTGGCACCCACACCAAAGTAACTTTGTTGTGTTTTGCCAGAGTTTTTAGGTTCTGCAGGCAGTCCTAAGCTAGTGTTGAAGGTATCTAATAGGCTGCTAGTGTTTTTAGGGCCGCCTGACTATCCGGTAAGATATGAATCAGCTGACCCCTTGGTTGTTTTTCCAGTGCCCGTCGGGCACATATTTCTATTGCTAGTATTTCCATTTGCTGCACGGTGGTATATTGCCCTAATATCATATATTCGTGCTAGCACTTATGGTGTTAGTGTTAGTGTGGGGTGAAGAATATTTTTGAAAAGATTCAAGCTACAGTTCCACTCCAAGCTCCTGGTAAACATGTATTTGATATAAGTGAAACTGTGGCTACGCCAAAAAATGGTCGCCCTAGCATTCTAATCCTCAAACTTGAAAATTTACTATCTACTATAATACTATTTTCAAGTCTTAAAATATCTACGCATAAGAAAATTATAAGTACAGAAAATGTTCTTCTTACAATTAGGTCAAACTAGTATTCAAATCTTTTCACAAGTGAAACATGATCGAATCCCAGTAAATATCAGAGCTACCAAAGTACTAATAGAATAATTTTGTTAAAGAACTTTTTATTAGCTTCAGCTTAAGTTGGGTTTAGACTAATAGACACATTCTCGGAAGGACAATGTATTTGCGAAACAGAATAATATAATTTAATTATTTTTTATAACAGGTTATGATTGTGAGTACTGATATCTTTCGTTTACGGTATGAACAAGTTACACTATTTATGTCCGTCATCTATTCTATACTACTGTATAGAATTGAGATTTGAGCACTTTACAATGAACGGTTAGGACTCATCTACAACATTACGCAGTGGATGGACCAAGACCACGATGAGGTAAATTACCATCTCACCCATTTTCTCGGTCGACACGGGTATTTCAACGTATACCTGGCAAGAATAGGTAACGTAGAGGAAGTAACGTGCCAATAACACATCTCTACAGAAAATAACGCTCACCACACCTTCTTTGAGTGCGAGAGGTGGAGAGGCTACAGGGCAGCACTACAAGAAGCAGAGGGCCCCACAACGGCGAACAACGGCGTGCAAACGTTACTGTTAGGAAATGAATGGCAGAAGATCGTCACGTTCGACGAGAAGGTACTGAAAGAGAAAAAGAGAGAGATCCAAACAATAAAGACTGCCAATCGAGAATAACTACAGGGTGCCATCCTACAACAATTCTAGCAGCGGTTTCGGTAAACTTGGCAAAGTAAAGATTTTTAATGGGTAATTTGTCTTCACTCAAAACAAAAAATTTACAGTGTGCAGTAATATTGGCAATTGGGATCCAGACAACAGTATTGACTCTATAAAATACTAGGGTAAATATATTTATTAGTATGAACTAAGACTTTTCAAGAAAATATATATATAAATATATATGAGGGGGAATTTGTGTTTTAAATGAAATCTATATAAGTTTCTTTTGCATAACAGGCAATATCAATAGGTAAATATGAGTGACGCCTGAATACAAAAAATTACGGTTTTACAGCATTACAAGGATATTTTTTTTTATTAAAGTGAATCATCGTTCGGCACTGTAAAGAGAACACTGGAACTCTCGGTTAGTATGGACAGGATATTTACTGCGGATATGCTCGTTTGCAACGCCAGCTTACACGAAGGTCGAATGCTAATACGATTTTAATACAAGGCAAAGCAGAATATTTTCCAAATTTGCGACATCCTTCCACCGACAGCTTATCATAACAGTCATATATCAACTTCAGGATATAGGCTCTAAAAATTCGAAGATCACGGTCATCGATGATCAAATTGTGTTGGACGGAAGAATTAATTTAATTCAGTCATCTTACAATTCGCGTGAGCTAAGCTTAATGTAAATAGATTTTCTCTTTTAAGTTTCAATAAAGACACTATTCTCACGAAAGATCGTATTTTAAATTAGAATCTCATTTACCACCGAACAATCAAATACAGAATCCTTTTATATTTTTTCAAATACGTATGCATATACTACTTAGAGTAGTATGTACAATAAACTTTAATTCAAACATTTCCGTAATGGTTTGAGTGTATGTAAAGTGACATTCTGGGATAATTTATAGTAGCACGATATTAATTAAAGTTTATTTCTCTGTCGATGTGTGCTGTTTTTTCCGGGCAATTAACAGCCGTAGTACACTATCATAGTAGTGTTTCAACGTCTATGGTATATTCCCTCTAATGCTCCTTTTAGCCCTCGGAACGGCCCCTCGATTTTCTGAAAAGTTGGTTAAGCAGAAGTGAGGACCTCAGGAGTGACCTCATCGAATGGCCAAAGTTTTTAAAATTTTTGACCAGCTTGAAAATTGGGCCTCTATTGCAAATAAGAAAGATGCTTGGGATTTTGTGCATTTTTCTTAAATCTGTGAATTTCGGGAGGCATATACTCCTTCTTTGGGGCTTGCTTCGTAGAAGGCGGAGAATTTTTCACAATTGAGTTAATTCGTTTCTTGATCAGTTATCTGAAACATTCCTCTTCTTTAGAGACAGCTTTCAGAAATCACTTCATTATTCCGAGATTTATATAATAACAATAATAGTTTTTTAGTGATGACGAGAAAGTACATTCCAGATATATAAAAAAAGAGTTCCTAAAGCAGAGTCATCAAAAGGATCCGAGATCAGCTTCATGACAACAAGAATCTGCTATTATTCTCGGACCCAAACAACTATTCTCGGACCCAAACAACTTTGAAATTGATACAAAGCTACGTTCTCAAGTTCAAACTCACATCAGACACAACTTTCTAGAGACTGTAGAGAAAATACTAAAGCGCACGATTCTATGGCACTCGACACATTTTGAAGTTGCGGTTGCCAAACATTAAAAACTTCACTTTCACACTTCTAAATCGGTTAATTTTTCAGAAGCTAGGGCAATTTCGTGAAGTATTTTTTGTTACATTTTGTGTACTATCTCGCAAAGCTCTAAAGCTGTAACTTGTGTTTTGCAATGAATATCAAAATGCTCTACTTTCATATAATCTTACATGATGAGGTTTAATTAATTAACTGTCATTTTAGTAGCATTGATTTAAGACCATAGAAGAACATTTTTGGAAATTAACGACACAAACTCGCTTTTTTGAAACAATACCTACTACAAAATGCAATACACACAAATTCTGGCATTGTTCTTCGTACACATTACAGTTTTGCTTTCATAACTTTATTCTGCGTTTTCCTTTTTTATAGCCATCATCATCATATCACGTCATACATATAGGGTTTCCTACCACATCACGGATGTATTTTAAATATGGTGGAAAGTTACAGCAGGGGGTGGGGACAGGTCCATGACAAGTGTTTGAAATGTATTCCGTATTTATACTGCTTCTCCTAAGTAGTATAAGCTAAAAGTAAATATGCCCTTTTAATCAAAATGAGTAGGTACCAATACATTTTATTTTAAAAATTAATAATATAATTTCCTTATATACCTAATTGCTTTAACGTGAAACATTGTATGGAACATTTTCTTAAAAGTTTTTCATAAAATATGATACACAATATTTTCAGATAAATCTATGTGGATATATATAATTGGATCAATTACTATGGCTAAGTTGTTTCTACATCGTAGATTTATTTTATTTGCAGTGCAATTACGTCCGCTACATCACAGCCAATTCAAAATGTTTGTAAAACACATTCTGTATCTCAAATAGAAATCAAATTTGTAATGGTGGCACTTAACATAGTGTATAAAACCAATTACATCTTTCCTATCCTATCCTATTGACGACGTTGTACCTGTTTCTGCATCTATGTTTTATCTCTGCATTCGCTTATGTGTAACTAACAGGTACATTTCAATTAACTGTTCACTAATCATAGCATTTATATCAAAAAGTTTTTCGCACTAAACAACATGCTAGCTTCAGCTCTAAATTGGCTAACGTTCCTTAATGCTGAAGCGCAAGACTTTCCTTTGGCGAAACAAAACGACACAATACAGGCCCAAACTGAAAATATATATAGGAAATGTGGAATTAGACAAATACGTGACGAATAATAACTCGGTTAATAATATAGCACAGAATTTTATTTTTTCGAACTAGACTAGTACAAAATGAAGACGAATATGAATTCTCCAAATGTAAAGCAGTAGAATAAATACGAAACAGAGACTTTCGTTCCTGCGAATAAAATCACTAACAACAAGCACAAAATACCATCGTGAATAACGTCTTGATATGCTCTAGTAATGAGCCCGCGAACATGCAGCCAATTAAATTGTATGTATGTATGTACTAGAGACTGCTCCAAGGGATACCAGAAACCGCCATTTATAATTCCTATCTTATTTGTCTTTTTTTTATATTTTAAACAGTACAATATATTTTAAATGTCACAATATTCCAGCACCTAAATATCTGAAGCGAATGTGAAAAAAGAAACTCTCATCTAATGGTAATTCGTTTATTTTCGTTCTAGTAGAGTTAGAGTTTTGCCCCTTCGTTGTGTGCAATTGCATTAGTGATCATTGTACAATAATTGTAAAGTAATTTTTTAATCACTTCTTTAATTAAATATCGTAACTATATTTAATAAAACGTACAAACGTACATCTTTATAACCAATAATCTCCCACGGTGAACGAGCAATAAACACACCAACTTTAGATAATTTTAACAATTGCGACATGCATACGTTACGCTCACATATTTGCTTTAGATGTTTAACGGTACATACGTAGCTATTCAATTAGTACGTCAAAATTATTAATTTGTATTGTGTTCATTAATTTCATGTGCATTCACACGTGCGCGCAAAGGTATTATTTGCATTAGCATGAATTTAATCTGTAGTATTCAAACTTGTAACAATGTCGCTGCAAAGTGTTTGCATTGGAGCTGTAATTTGTGTGTCTAAAATAATTCACGCGTATATCTCATTGCTATCACGTACAACAATAGGTTTAACCAATTTGGAAAATAGGTATATGGATATTAATCTAGATCTATCCAGCTAGTTGCAAGTTGTGTTTGCTACGCATGTATGTATGCAGGTAGATGTAATCATTTTGGGAGATACCAAGATCAAATTTCACAATACAAGATATGTATACCTTGTACGAAATCCAATAATTCGGAAACTGTCGTGTACATATGTATACAGGGTGTCCGCGATATACAAAGCATCCTTTTAAGGGATGATAGCTACAACGATTTAGAAACAAAAACATATAATACACCTTGGGTCTATCTGTAAGCGTAAACGAGAAAAAAAATTATTTCCAAAAAACCTTATTTGGTCAAACTGTACAAGAAAACTCATCCATATTGCTTCTTAAATAACCAAAAAACCATATCAAAAATTTAGGGTTGAAAATAACTGAAAACAACGATGAAAACGAATTATTTCATACTTTGAAATTGAAGCGTGGTGTCATTTGTCTGCCACCACACTGTACCCGTATGCAGTTAGAAGGGCAGATGTATGCCAAGCATCATCTGTTTATACGACCTTGAACTTGAATCGTACGAAGTCAATGCCCATATGTTTTAAAATAAAGCTACCTTTGCGGTTTTTTAAATAATGTTATGACAATAAAATCGATGTTACGTTGAAGTTAGAGTGAAAAGGGCGTATTTAATAGCAACCTCCGATCGGTAAATGAAAATTTAAGTTCACACACGCCTGTAATCGTCGCGTAAATCTTGCACGGATCAGCTGCCGGTGTACAGTATGCATCGAAGTTTGTGACATGAGAAATAATTTTTTTTTCTCGTTTACGCTTACAGATAGACCCAAGGTGTATTATATGTTTTTGGTTCTAAATCGTTGTAGCTATCATCCCTTAAAAGCATGCTTTGTATTTCACGGACACCCTGTATACTAAACAGCAGAGCATGAAAGTAACGGTGTATCCTTTTAGTAGGACTCCAGCACAAGATTTTTTGTGCCAGTTTTCGGCTAATATAAACCATTAGCTGAATGTGTTCAAACATAATTAAATGGTAGACGTAAATACTAACTTAGAAGGTTACTCAAATCTGACGTTGTTAGAAGTATAGTCCCATAGATGAAACGGCTAAACGGCTCCGGTACCACAAACAATGTAGTGACTACCTTCTTTGCTAATAAATTGGCTTGTTCGTTAACACTGATTCTAGTGTGTCTTGGTATCCAGCATAGTGCAACTCTGTTTTCTCTGTTTAGATTGTTTAATTTCGACAAGAATTCCCAGACTAATTCCCATATGACTGTTAAAACTAAGGGAACAAAGTAAATAGCTACATATGTAGTGATCAGTACTTTCTCATTATCTTTTCCTGACTGTACAGGGTGTCAAATGAATAGTGCCGCAGAAAAACATTATAAAACTAATATCACAAGAAAAGTAAATCCAAAAAAATTACGATCATATATTAAAATAATGTATTCTTTAATAATTATCAAATTTTGCAAAATAATGTTTTTTTGGTATGGTCTGACACGTGTGTTCAACAAAAAGACGGACCATGCAAAAATTTCTAATGGACATAAACAGATACTTTTTATTAAGTTGAATGATACGTAAATAAATGTCTATTGTACTCTATGAATGCATTTGGTTACGAAGCAGCTTTGCTGCTCTACGAATGCCACATGTGGTCTTTTGACAAATATTCTATTTATAACAAAGTCACACATGTACTACAGATTTTATTCATTTCGACCTGTTTTTGTTTTCTTAGGAATCAGATGTTTTTGTTTTTTCATTACAGAAACTTTCAATATTAAAGTACAACAACCCTAATGATACCTGATGATTACCTAATGATCTGGTAATAATTTACTACTTGAGATCGCGTTCGCGGGCAACATGTGGAGGTGCCCCATCATGCATGAACTACATTTGTCGTCGTACATCTAGCGGTATATCATCCAAGTAATCGGATAACGTATTTTGCAGAAAATTTAAATGATCTACGGCATTTAATTTTTCAGGAAGTACATGTGGCCCAAGTAAATGATCGCCCAATATTCTGACCCATATATTTATGGATATCCTATGCTGGGATGAACTCTGATGGATATCTTGTGGGTTTTTATCGGTTTTGTGATAAATATTATGGTAATTCAGCACACAATTTTTTTTGTGAAGTAGTATTCATCGGTAAACAGGATCCCGGATCGAAGATTTGGGAGACGAGTTTCTGATTGACGAAACAGGGCCGGACTGAAATTGAAACGTATTATTTTCTCGTTATTGCGCGGACATGAAATATTCATTTTTTGGAATTTATATTTCCATGCCATTAGCTTTAACCTCTTTTATTTTCATAGACTATTCAGTAGACGCCATGTATATCTGACAGGCATAGGTATCTGACAAAAATTAGATTCCAGAAGAAGAAGTCCACCGTAAAACTGAGTTGCATGTTGCATGAACGTGTTGATTCAACATGTATTCCTTACAAGCTTAAAACAGTCCGAACAGTATATACAAGAATAACTCATTCGGAGTCAATAAAGTTTGTCCAAAGTATGCCAAGCAAAATATGAGAAGAAGACAACTAAGGAAGTCCTAGTAATGACACCAAGTAATCATATATTATTATATAGCAGTAGAGTGCTCTTACATCGAGCATGGTAGATACGGCACTAAAATCGGAAATGTCAGTTAATTTTATTCGGTTTCTTTTTGATATGGATATTTTGAACCAACCAGAATTTTGGTTACGAAAACATAGTTTCGAATAAAATATTAGAGATAATCTAGTGTTGGAACGCGACTGAATAAACCTACTAAACATAAACAAGATGACTTCATTGGGGAAGTCTATAAGCAGGAGCATTAAACCTTTCGCACGCAAAATTAGTGTACCTATAGGAAAATTGAATAAGAACACACAGGAAAGAAGTGCTACAGTTTATATTTTACCAGAACAATACAGCACCAAGTATGATATGAATTTTGTACTAAAAACCAATTTATAGTACGACCAGTACTCGTTGAGTTTAAAACTAACAACGTAGACTTTGTCTTCATAACTATCTCTACAACCACAGGCGCCTTCTACCTTTCTACAGTAAGTTCTGTGACACGTATTGCCATTATGTATAATATGTACGTTGTTAAAATGGGCTTAGGAAGCACTGTTATTTTACGTGCATATACTACCGAAACAGAAATTTTTTATCAAAATGAATTTAGTATATTTCAAAAATACTTAAAATGAATGCAACGTTAAGGTTCATAGGTGAAATTACAGTAGCAATATCTATAAATGAGAAATCCAACAAAAAAAAAGAAATGTACTTAGAAACATTAGGATTTTTTTGCAATGTGATAGTTTTACATCAGAAATGAAACGATATCATTTGCAAGACATTTTATTAACATGTAACACAAAAAAGAAATAATGTGTTTGGTCACCCCGTAGCTGACTACATTTCTGTGCACGTCTAGGCATCGACAAAATGAGATGGCCAATATCTGCTTGTGGCACCTCGTTCCAAGCAACTTGAACTTCGTTGATTAACTGCAGGTTATATAGGATTGTGCAAAGTGGACAGTCTCGTACCCATGATATCCCACAGATTAAACATTAACGCCTATTTCTTGGGGGAAGTCTCTAGTTGGACGAGCTATTTGGCGAAGTCTTGCTGAAAGAGGACGTGTGGACGGATGGTTAGATAAAGTAGTGAAGTGGTTTGTAGTACATCATCAAGATAATGCGCAGTTGTCATAGTGCCTGAAATAAACAGAAGTGGAGATTGGATACCATAAGTAATAGCCCCCCAAACCATTAATAGCCCTGTGTATCTCAACAGCAAACTCAATATTACGTCTCTCTCCACCTCTCTACCTAGACAAAATCGCAATTCGTCTCTGAAGACGACATTATGTCATTCCGCCCAATGCTGCCGTTCTTAGCACCAGTTCAAACTGTTTACGACAGTTGTCCGCAGTCAAAGGAAGCACTAATCGTGGATGGTGTGAAAAACTCCAAAGGCTCGAATGCAGTGATATAGTGTCTGCATAGTAACAAATCTACCTGCTTTTCCAAACAATTTGGCAGCGATGTGACGCGTTGTAGCAACACGGACTCGTAGAACTAGTTGTCTGAAGCGCTCATCTTTACGCTCTCTAGTACACCTCGGTTGACTAGTTAGTCTTCTTCACGCAATAACTAAACTTTTCTATATCAGTCAGCTCTCATGTACATGAATCTCTTCGCAGAAAAGTCAGGGACATTCTTTCTCGTAAAAAGGTATCGATAGCAATAAGTTGACCTTCTTATCATAGCATGGTTTAAATATAGTCATTTGGATGCCAAAACATCAAGTTGAACAAATTACTCCTTCCGGGTGTAACATTTCTAATGTCACTGAAAATGAGTATACATAGAAAGTGAACTAAAGCAGTACGTTTTGGAGTTTCAAGACGTAAGCGCAGCATTGCTCACTTATAATAGCTTCACGATAATTTGACAGGGCTTTCAATTTAGTAATTGCTTTTTAACGTTGAAATAAACTCTCATTCCATATAACAAGAGATGTAAACTTGAATCCAAATGAAAGGCAATTTTGTATAAGAGTCGTACTAAAAATATTTCAATAGATGCGCCAGACAGAACAACGTAAAATAATAGAACGTACTTCGCGGTGCAGAAAATATTTTTCACTACTAACAACAAAGCACAATCATACAAAGTAGACTTCTCTAATTGTAGACCGATATATTTTGAGGTATAAGAAATGTCCTAAAATTACGAGTATTAGTGGAATCAGTATCAGTAAAACTAATCAAGACATTTCACTATGTGACATTTGTGTTATTTTTCGGGAGCTGGTAATACCATTGACATTTTAGGCAAAAGCGTATAAAATGTTATTTCCACAAGATATAAATAATTCCTTAAAGAAATAGCTCCTCACTTGAGTGGTAATGATACATAAATGTCAGATAGTAAGAAATTCTATGTGCCTGGAACAACTTTACAAGGAAAAGTAACCTGGTCGCTGTAATTAGGGACGATATCTAGCATTGTGTCATTTATCAAATAAAAACAGATATCTTCCTTGTAATCAATTCAAAAATTCAATTTCCAAGGATATAGAGCTTAGCTTAAGTGAAATCCTTAGTTTGGTTTTTTTGTGTTGCAGATTGAGGTCATTATTAAATTTAGTGAGCATAGTAAACAAGAACTCAAGTCTAGTATTATCAAAATATTATTAAAGAAGAAAGAAAATTTAATTGTATTTGAGTTTTGTCAACGTACCTGCACTAGCTAGACTATTCGGTAACGAATCCATGGACAAAAACTAATTAACAATTTCAAACGAACGAAATCAAATACCTAAATATTGGGTATGTTATTAAGAATGATAGGCCTTTAATTTTACGTAACACAACAAATGTTGCACATATTAATCTAGTTCTCCCTGCTGTCCACCAAGGGCTCGTTGACATTGACACACCCGATCGGTTCAATTTATGATAACTTTGGGCAATAATTCCGGCTAATACTTTGACGAACATTCTAGTTTAAATGATCTAAAACCTGTGTATATTTGGCATATGCTTATATCGTTACATAGCTCCAAAGACTATAATACAGGCGTGCTAAGTTACAAGACTTTGGCGGCTGTTTCAAAAATGTTCATCATGGGATGATCTAATCGTGAAACCTTTCCTTCAGCGAAGCGAGAGTAGCATCAGCTGGATGACACTTAGCGCCATCTTGTTGGAACCACATCTATTCAATATAGATGTTTTCAAGTTGTGGCTATACAAATTTGCGTAACATGGGGTTTTAGCGATCACTATTCACAGGTTACGGCTCATTTTGAAAGAAATAAGGATGACACCGTCATACCATAAACCATACCAAACAGTGAGTTTTTCAGAATGCAATGGAACTTCAATAACAGCAATTTTGCTAATTAACGAAGCCATTCAACTAAAAATGTGTCTTGTCTGGGAAAATCATTTTTTAGGGCAAAATCAGGATCCTGTTCCGAGTGCTCAAGGGTGCAGTCAGCCAATTCTCTGCCCAATCTGTAATCAATTGACATTAGTTTTTGACTCGATACGACTTCATAAGAATGTAATCATAAATCCTTACGCAATATTCTCCAAGTTTACTACTGAGATAGCCCCAGTTGTTGCAATTGCCATAAAACCAACAAATTTGGCTCATCGACAAGATGCTAGCTGAAGTATAAACTATTTTGATTTTTAATAGCGTTTAAATTGTCCTAAAAGTGGAAAAAGTATCTGGCAAATAGATAAGTACTTGAAGGTCGGAAAAAATGTATATATTAATATATTGTTTTGTATAGGTTAGGGGCGTTGCATTGTATAGCTGATGTTTTTCGAAGACGCTTTAAAATTTGCAATAAATATACGAGAGCTTAATCTAGCTATCCATTCTAGAATACTATTAGAGAAATATCGGGTAATGGTTTAATCTTATTTTCCTTAATTTATGGAATAAATTTGATCTTTATTCGAATTAGAGTGTTGTAATTGACCTAGAAGTGGAAAAACCTCAGAAAAATAAGATAAGTACAAAAAGGTCATAAAAATACATGTAGTAATGGTTTAATAAAATTGAAGATAGAAGTAACTATTCTTACAACACTTATATTAAAACTAACACACTACAAGATTTCGTCCATATGTTTCAGAGTACTGAACTTATGTATACTTCTTACAAATATGGTCTACTGTATCGGTTGGTCTAGATGATAACCCCCGGAACTCTTTGCACGTCGACTATATTTGCAGAAAATATGAGTATACAACTGCAAATATGTGTACGAGTTCTGTGTATCGACCGATGCAACGAAGATTATCGTAACTCAAAAAATGTCGGTTTTGAATTACTATGTGGTATTGATACATTAATCCAAGCTCTGTTAGTGGAAAAGTACAAAAGCTCAGTAACAAAAATCTAGGCAAGTAGACGTATGTATATTAAGCAGATATAGCAAGTTTATAGTCCACATTTCCTCTGGTCAAAAGTATACTAACAATAAGTTGAGTTACTACAGTCTTCGTTGGAGAAAATTGCGATAAACACCTTTCTGAGAAAGAAGTTGCTACAACTTCAAAGGATGCCAATAAGGAAGTAGCTAACGATGATAAGTCTGTATATGCTGCTTGCTTTGACTTACTTAGTGTGCAGTGAACCAATTCTATTACAAGAGCAAATTCGCCAAATACAAATTTACTCTTTATGACATGGAAAATCATGAAGGGTACTGTTATGTTGAGAAGGAGGCGATTGCAAAGACGGGACCAAACGAAATAAGCAATCCACTTCTACTTTTCTTAAAGACTGAAAAAGAAAACGAGTTTTCGCAATGTTTTCTGTGCTTCTCTATCACTGAATTTGCAAATAATTCACCGATTTTTAGAAAAGGGCCACACACGAAACGTGGGCGACAACAACTGCTTTTATTGAAAATTCTAAGAAATAGCAAACAATTTAGACTCCCGATCAATGGGCCATCTTAGTCGTATGGCAAAAGGTACTGAAAAACCGTATATTGTGAAACAAATGTCGTAGATAATTTTTTGTAGCTTCAACCAAAACATAAAATTGAAAAATTGCGATAATGAGAAACAAATGCGATGATGAGGAAAAGCTGAAAATAATAATAATACTAATCTATGCCTTAGCATCCCCCAACAGCTTGCGCCAATTACAGGAGGCATCGGCTGGCCATGAGTTATTATTACGCCTGCGGCTGTAGACCGACTTAACATGTTATCTTTCCGCATTTGCTGTGGAATTTGGGAAACTACAGGAACCCAAATTCAGAAGGAACGCACCGGGGTCCGAACCCGATACCACCAGAATGTGAAGCGAACGCACTAAGCACTGCGCTACACAGCCGGTTAATAAGCCAACCACATAAGAGAAGTGAAGTTTTCTCCATCTGTCTCATGAAATGAAATTTAAATATGCCAATACTGATGAATTTAAGACAACATATTTAAGGAAAAACATTCGTAAGAATAAATCCAATAGAATTGATGATGCTCTCAAGAAGTTACATTTATTGTACACGAGTTTGCTCCCAATAGACTCCAAAAAATTGAACGATTTATTAGACTTATGTTAACCGAATGATATTCCTAAACTTTACCATGGTTATTGCTTGTCTCTTAAGGCCAACGGTGGAAAAAATGAAAAATCGAAATGAAAAAGAAACTATTCTGAAATGGAAATCGAAAGTGATAATAGTGAAGAAGATGGACTATATGAAAATTCAACTAATCCGGATCAATTCTTTGTTTTAATATCGCTTAAAAATATTGTTCTTTCTTAACAAATGTACTATTACCTTAAAGTAAGTGTGTTGTTCCTTCAATTGATCAAACGAAAACTGTTGCACGTCTACCAAAAATATCAGAAAACTTGAATTTTTTGTTATTTTTATACTTTTAGATCATTGATAACCTGCTCTGTAAAAGAATTAAGGCAATCCACAAGATATTTCTCACCCATACAATGCTATTCCTTGCAATGAAATACATGGAAAAACTTTAGATGCTGATACCTCAGTTCAACTAAAATGTAGTTACTATAGTCTTCGTTGCATGATATGTCAGCTTGAAACAGAATAAACATTTCTTAATCATTAACTGAAATTCTCTTCAGATATTATACATGTTACGTGGTAACGCTTCCCTGATATTTTCTGCATATCGACCACATTTGCAGGAAATACGCGCATACTACGGTAACACATGTGTACGCAATCTATGTATATGTGTTACGTTATTCACTGTTACAAAAATATTGTATACTGTGCATTAATAAATTAAATACGAATCTCTGCAGCTTATACAGAACGGAATGATTATTTAAATGTTAAATAGTTATGAAAATGATCACTTTTTCGAATTCTACTGCTAAGTCGTAAAATTTATAGCGTTAAACTGAAAGGCAGGTCATAGATTTTACAAAATTGACCTACTTTTTGGAAAGATATTTTATTCTCTGACATTGTTTAAATGGTTTATGTCATGTATTCGTACATTTAGAGGAGTGCTGAACGTATGCGCTGTCTACTAATTCAATTTTCCAACTATAATTATCGTAACCGTTGTCAACTACTGAGGCATTTTCATCACGACGCAAAATTTAATTTCATTTTCACAAAATTATATCAGATAAATACACACATTTTCCTTAAACCAACGTACAGAAACATTTATTTTCAGTTAATTTTAACAACTGTTATGGCTTGCATCCAATTTATAGTCCCCTTTTTAAATAAATGAATGAATTTCCTAAGCGAAACGGATATAGTGTTCGTTAAATTTCAATTTGCAAAGGGTGCGCTCGCTCCAAGCTAAATTCTGAGTTCGCATATTCTACCATTAAATAAGTTATGAAGATTTTTTTTACTTAATATGTGCAGTGAAGTTGGTTGTGCGGGTGCGGAACGTGGACTAGAAAGCAGTTCTGCATTTGACATTTTAATTTCTTACAAGTGAATACCGTATAAAACGTGCAGTGCGATATACATAATAGAATTTTTAACGGAAACTCATAAAACTAGCATGAAATTCCTTGTCGTTTCAACGTTAAAGCCGTTCTATGCGAAATTGAAGTAGTTCATACGTATACATATAGGTAGAAGATTCTATTAGGGTAAAATTTTATATGAATTTAACCAGAATTGCATCGAACGTTTTTACGTTGCACTAAAGAATTATTATACCATTAAGCAAAAGTACACAAACGGTAAGAATATAAAAGCAGGAAGCCTGCTAATGAAGAAGAACGCCGAGTTAAGTCATACACACCAGTTTCTCTACAAAAAAAACGAGCAAGCCGCACATTTTACAGCTAAACGCAGAAACTATAGGTAACAGCACCACCTTCAGCATAGCAGCTTAATCACAAAAGTTAAATAACCTTTTTTGCTATGCATCGTAAATCTTCTACATGTATGTACCTATATAACTGCTGCCAATAAAACATTTAATCGTAGTGTGTAAGTACGTCTGAATTAGTAGTTAAACAGAAATCTATTTCTTAAATACACACTCAAAAGGTATTGTTCCAAAAAGCGTTTATATTTATTTGTTAGGTGTAGACTTTCTTTTATAGATACTAAACATTATATTAGCACTTTTATGAGCAGCTTAATGCAAATGACAAACAATTATGTGACAAAAATGCCACCTATTTCATTTATCATTATATCAAATGCGTGGTGTAGTTGTGAATTCAGCAGTCCGAGTCTCTAGTACGAGGGCTTGCGGTAGTTGTAGTGTAAATACGAGGTCCGACAATTATATAACCACTAGGTTCTCAAAATTTTTTATTATAAAATTTAACAACGAAGCCTTAATACCCTTCGAAATATTTTCTCTCACAATTGAAGTTTCAGTTTTAATTTAGTTATTTAATTGTCAGATTTCGTATATAAAAACCAAAATAAAATGAAATAAAACACAAAATTAAATAAATAAAGAAATAGAAAAACTACAAAAAGCAAGGAAAGTCAAAGAACAACAGTAACTCGACGTGTCAACCATGCTAGAAACGAAAGCCGTCTGTCTAAGGGATAGGCGATGAACTCAAGGTAACTTGACGTGTCAACCACGTTGGAGGCGGAAACCTGCTGACATGTGTTACTGTGCTCTATTGACTATCCTTACCTATTCTTCACTCCTGAAGAAGCCGCTTATATTAGTGGCCAAACGTCGAGTTTCTCATGCTTTTCTTTTTTTCTTTGTATTCTTGTTTTATTTTCTTGCTTTTGCATGACTGATTTGTTTTTTCTCGTCAGTTTTTTGTGACTTTGCTCTACAAAATCAATGGGTAGTCAATCTGCTTAAATGGTGATTAATTTCGTGATGCAACAAGATTGTTTCCTACTATTTTATATACAGGGTGTCTCAAATCAGGTGGGATTGCATGGGCATCTTCCTTATTATTGAAGATAGTCATACTATACTCGTAACCTTCACAAGAGAGAACAAAGCTTTTCTTAATATAGAACTGAAGGTTTCCACGTGCAACGTCCACTAAAGTTAAGAATTTTATTTTGCAATGTTAATATTAATAAATTATATGACTTGAAGTAAACTTATTGATACTGTTTCCACATACAGCAAAGTGTGCTATTATGAATTGAAGAAATCAAGTCAGCAATCACGATTTTCCGTTTGTGATTAAGATCGGGTTGAAGTTTGAAAGTTACCATCATCTTGTATAGGAGGATGTATCAGAGAATATCGATAATGGTGCTATACATAACTCTTCAGAGGTAGAATTTTATAATATAAAAAATACCTTATTATCCAGATAGTTTTTCCACTTTTTTAGGTCAATGATAACACTGCAATGCGAACAAAGATCAAATTTATTCCATTGGAATAGATTTGATCTTTGTTCGAATTGCAGTATTATCAGTGACCTAAAAACGTGGAAAAACTATCTGGATAATAAGATAAGTAAAAAAAGGTCATAAAAATACATATACGAATAAAAAAATAGACAAGAGCGCCTTATCCTTACTGTACTCTACTCGAAGGTACTTGAGGTAAAACGAATGTCTGATCTTCTAATTTGTTTTACAGTTCCACTCAATAACTTATAACCAGTAGTTACCAGTGGAAAAGGCAACTGCAATGTAATCCACAGTTTTTAAATAATACAGTTACATGTGAAGAAAGTTGGTTTTATCATTACAATCCTACAATCCTAAAGTCTGAAGGTATGCAAGGGAAGCATAAAGGCAGCACAAAACCGCAGAAGGCCATAACTGTTAAAAGCGCTGGTAAAGTGATGCATCTGATTTTTTCTTTTTGATAAATGTGGCATTACCATATGTATGTACGACTTCATTGTACCTAGAAGATATACTGTACAGTAACTGGGGAGTACTATTGTAATGTAGATCGAAAACATTTAAAGGCAAAATTAAGGGAAAAAAACGTGAGAAGTGCAAAGTATGTTACACCTCTCCTCCTCTCCCAACCCTGCTTCATGTGATTTCCATTTGTTTGCTGAAGCCAAAACAGAATTAAGCGGTCGAAGTTCAAAACGATGTCATGGGTATACTAAACACACTATCAAAAAATAATTTCTCAGAAGTATATGGCAAGTGGATAAAGCGATGGGATAAGTAGACAATACTTTATTATATTATAGCGCCAGTCTCGTGATTTTCTGATACACTCTCGCATATATGTATGTACAATTATTCGGCCAGCTACAGGCGCATACTTGGCAAGTTGTTGAAAAGAAAATACAAATAGTGGAAGTCAAAGTTTTTGATAGAACACAGCATTACTGAATGCACGCATAGACATCGTGAGTCCACTAAAGCTGCACTGAAATAGCTGTACAGCTATTACAGTTCTAACAAGTAACATAATTTTGGAAACAGCTGCAGCTGCAACCGTAACGCAAAACATTTTTAGAATAATATACTGATATTGTATGCATGTGGATCTTAGCTTGGTGGTTCCTGTGGGTGTAATGTGTATGTTTTAGACAACATTATTCACAGCAGATTACAGGAAAATTTCGATCTTGGGACTTCATACACCTCATTAATTCTACAGCGTAAAGATTTAGGACTAACTACAGTCGTTTATTTCATCTCGCCAGTCTCGTCTGAAGGTAAAGATGCAAATTATTTCAATTTCTTTGAAACATGGATATGGAAACTTATTAACCTACTATCTACTTAAACAATTTAGATTTATGTTTTAACTGGCCAGGGCTTATTGCTACAACATGTAGAAATTTCCTTACAATAAAATATGGAAAAAAGTTATACAGAGGGCTCGTAATAAATGAAATTTGAAACCATCTGAACATTACATGTACCCATTTAACTGCTAAACAATGTTGAATAGCTAGGGTAGTAAATAATTCCTTTCACAAAAAAAGTTATCTGATGAAATACCTTAATTAACTTGTTTATAATTTCTACAGTTCACGACATCTGTTATCGAATATCTTTCCGCGTTTCATATATGCGAACACAGAACAACAGGAATGCTTCTATTTTCGCTGGCAACTTATGTATTTTTATGGTCCCTTAATTTACATTCGCACATGTGTGCGTCCGTATTCTCAAAGTATATAGAAAATCCGGGGTTTAATTTTCAGGACCGGAGACGTGTACACGTGAGGTCAGCGTAGACGTGTTTTTCATCTGAAAAATTTGCATGAATCAAATTTTAATTCCGCTTCCAAATATATACACATACACGTATATGGAGTGTATAATATACCTCGTCACCGTCAATTTCCATATATTTGCCAGTATATTAAAGGGGGGCGTTAACACACCGGTTGAAGTAGTTTCCCTCTCTTACGGCAGCATATTTCTATAAGCTATTCGGATTTAATTGCGGCATAAATGGATGGCTATCTTGGAAATCATCGCCGAATTTATTACTACTTATTTTTACTATGGGTATATAAAGATGATATTTATTGAAACAACTAGAACGAAAAATTACTACGACTATATGGGGTGAAAGTTATGCAGGTGCTCTTTATCTGATAACGAAAGAAATAAAAAATATATGTTTTGAGCACTATATTATTAATAGTTTTATTTTCGTTCCTAGGTATGTATTTTAGTTGCGTTTATAGACGCCAAGCACGTTATGTACGTCAACAAAAATGCTAACATAAAAAATAACTTGCTATGGGATATAATAATTTTTGAATTCAAGCAAAAAAATCTCGAATCACGAATGTATACAATTTACTCAGAGAATTGTTGGTATGTATTCTAAATTTTCGAAAAAAAGAGACACTAGAAACATATTAAAAATATGCCTAATAATTTATTGATCCTGTATAAGTATGAATTGTTTTCCGATTACATTTCATGCCCATAATATAAAACTAATTTGTATATTTGTGTACAAAATCCAAAATATATATTAGTAGCCACTATCTTTTTTTAAAATTTTGCAACTGGATATTTTTTGAGTACAATTTGCAACTCTACTCAATTACGATTTACACTCATTGATTGTATTATAATTGTGCTTTTGAGCAGTGCGTATTCTGCAAATATATTTCGTGACATAGAAATCGCAACACCAAGAAAGGGTATTTTTTGACCAAACTTAGCAGAAATGTTAACTATTAAACGGTAGCAATTGATTAGATTTTTAAAGAAAAAGAACTATTTATACATAAGCGCTTTTTTTAAATAATAGGTTGGTCCACTCTATTAGTCACATACACCTCCACTTTTCGCAGTATCGATTCCGACAGATTGTCGATTTCCTCTTGAGGTACTGTAACACAAGCAAACAATCTGTAATTCGTGCTGAAGGGCTCGTAGGGTCTGCAGAAACTGCAATGAATTTTTGAGTTTTCTCCTTATAATGCCCCAAGCATGCTCGATAACTGAAAGAGCAGGCCATGGCAAGAGATTGACATTAGTGTCTGCAAAACGGTCCGTATAACGCCTTGCAATATGGAGAAGAATCTTGCCGAAAAAGTGCGTCTTCCAATTGCCGAAGAAATTGCGAAACATTGCGACGTTCCCCATGTCTTTGTCTGACCTTGATACGGCCATCATGTATTGCCAAACAGAATCGGGATTCATCATTAAAGACCGCCCCATGCTACACCACGTTTCAGTGAAGTCGTATCTTACACCACTACAAACTTTGATGTTGGTGTTGATCTGCTATTGATAAGAAAAGATGTGGTCAATACGATTACAAGTCAAATGTTCTGATTCTGCGGTAAACCGTTCGAAGTGTTACTGGAGACCTCAACATTAGCTAGTTATTGATCGGCAATTGTACTGATACTTGGAGAATCGGTTTGTTTTTACTATAAGTCGAAGGTGTCGATCGTGCACCTCATTTGTTTTTTTTTTTGCCTACCAGTTTCTCTTTTACAGTGTTCCTGGCACTTCCTAGTCCATAAGGACGATAGTAGATTGATTTCGTTTAAGGCCATTTGCAATCTCCCTATATGAGAAGCCACCTTCGCGCAAACCAACAATACACCCCTATCAAATTCGCTTAAGTGGTGGTAATTTCGATACTGGCGCACTCTAGGCATGATCACACTCTCAAATCAACAATCATAAGCGAAAGCGATAAAATACAAAACATCTTACAAAACATACATTTAGATTGTTAAAAATACGGAAGAAACTGAGAGATAAGCCAATTGCCACTTGATCCATTTTTCTATATTAACCAATTGCCACCTGATAGTAGTTAAACCTTTCTTCTAGGTTTGGTCATAAAATTCCTACCCTTTCTTGTTTACTTAATACACTTCCATGTTGCCTGTATGTACAAAATGACTAAAAATAATGTAATAAGCAATAATACAGAAATAGTTAGAGTATATCTGAAACATCTTTCAGCTTATACCACAAACCACGTAAATATTTTACTTAAAGTTGTAGATAATTTATACCAAATCTTCGGTATATATAAAATAAGGATGTCACAATGTCTAAACTTATCCCACTATGTCAATGATAGTATGTATCTTTTCCAATCTCTTATATTCTTGGGAAACGTTTTAGCATCTATATTGTGTCCTTCTTGCTAATCAATTCTGCTATCACTCCAATCCATGTACTATGGAGTCAGTCTCTTTTTCTGTTCTTCTGAATTTTCGTCTCCTCGGACTATATTCTTCTCTGCATTGCATGAGTTCTCTCCAGCTCATCTGACGTTGTTTAGCATATTGCAGTATTTAGTCTACTCCTAGATTTTGTCTATTGTTTCTGCTCCTCATTCTATCTGGTTTGGTGGTTTCTTTAATTTTTCGTAGAGACATCATCACAAGTGTGAGTTCTAATTTTCCTAATAATTTTTAGGACTCAGGTCTGTAACTCAATATCGGTCAATGTCTCAATCTCTTTGCTTGCTGTCAATCTCTTCCTATTGCTGTCCTATTTGTGAAGTGTTTATCCTCTGTGTGATGAAACGTCTTTTGAATTTTATTGTTGATTTCACTTTCTTGTGTATCATTTTTGTCTATATGTAGGTACCTCTAGGTAGTTAAATAAACTTTTATTTTGTTGTGTTCCAAGTATTATTGAAGATCATTATCATTTTTGGCAGCAATCCCTATTTCGTCTGAAATATCAATACACGGATTTGTTATCCATAAATACAATAAACAAGAAGGGGCCCAAACTTTCAACTTGTGTGGTAAATGGATTCGACATGATCTTATTTTTCATAACCACATTTAAGTAATGGTAATAAATATATTTCTCAACATCGGTATTTTATTAAAACCTACTCCTCTTTATATTTTACATATTGTATCTTGTCATAGGCATCTTTTCCAAATACACAAAAGCAAAGAATATTCTTGAATTTTCTTGTATTTTTCTTTATGCTAGTTGGTTTAACAGAGATTCTAATGCTTATGTCTATTATTTGTTGGGACATCTTTATTGCGGTACTTAGTAACGTAATTACTGGATTCTTTTCTACCCCCTTTTTTATATATTGATATTATTGCTGCTGTCTGCCAATCTTCTGGGAATCTTTCCTCTTCCTAATTTTATTAAATAATTTCAGAAGTACCGCAGTTCTTGCTTGCCCCATTTACCTGATCATGTCTGAATTTACTTTGTCATATTTTGATGCTTTCCCATTGTTCAACTTTTTATGCAATGTTTGCATTTCTTCCATTGCTAATTCCATTTCCATTCTCGTCCACTGTTTTCATCGTTCGCTTACTCATTATTTAGATCATTTCCGTTCATTAACAGTCTCTGAAATATCCATCTGGGTATGTACTGTATATTTATTTTCTGTCAGTACTTAACCTTTTTTGTTTTTAATGAAAAGAAATCTTTAAGGTCTTGGCCATTGTGCGTCAAAATATAATAAATGCGTCTACTCCATACAGTTAACGATTATAATGACAATTGTGATTAAAAGTATTAGAATGTTTTAAGAACGCCACAGTAGGTTAATGCGAAGGTTAAGTCCTAAATATTTTACAGCAGTGCCTACCATTAGCCTTCTTTCTTCACTGTTTCAATTCTGTTCAATAACATACGAGCAATAAATTCATGAATCACCGGCTACAAATGTTCAAAATGAGTCATACTCACTATATAAATCAAACTCCTTTTTTGCTCTTTCAGTAAAATTAAAAGATTCAATCTCAGTTCTCTACTCTTGAGGTGGATGGTTTTCTGCCGTCCTACCAAAACAAAATTTTTTGAAGTCATATGAAATTAACCCGACTATTGCACAGAATGTCAAATGGACGACTATTTTTTCGACTTTGTTGTTAGTAAAATGTCCTTAGAACAAGGCCAGTGTTATACAGAATTACAAAATTATAAAACCACACAAATACGTATAATAAAACGAGAATCCATTACATTTCAAAATGAATATTCCTCCAAACAGGAATTTGAGGACCATAGCTGCAAAGTGTTAACAATTACGTATAATAAAATCGTCATTTTATCAGTGCTCGCAGGCTGGATTTCAAGACGGTTAACCTTTAAATTGCACGAAAGTAACTAAAACTGCTGAACTTATGTCTATTTGTCCAAAATAGTAGCAAATAATGACTTGATACCTATAAATAATATTAGAGTTATGAACTAGGTTTATGGTTCGGCAGAAACCAATACATTTTTAAATATGTGGTGCAAAGGACTACAATCATGACAGCTTTGCGATAACACTAACAAAGATTACAAGGCAGCTAATTCATTGCTTCAAGTTTAATTGCTATATACTGCAGCAAAATATGCGAAGCAACACTCATGTACGGTCCAGTAAACGAGTAATTTTAGGGTCCGCTTAAGTGTTACCCTTCTCTATACATCACGGACGATATTCGATAAAACGATGTAGCAAAAATTGGTTGGTAACGACAGGAATCGGCTCAATATCAACACGACCATCGCAACTTCGGTCTTTATTTAACCAGACCACGTTTTTGTCGACAATTTTTCGGGTTTAAACTCTCACTGTAGTGATCCCGATATATACGAAAGGGCCGAATTTATTTCGAATAATTCGTTACTGATCCTCGGAACCCAAGTCGATCGCGTTGTCATCTTCGTCATAACTACCTCTTCGAAAAACTTGTTATCTCTCCTTTCCTTCGCTAACTTATCCATATAACGGAATACTATTTGATATCTTTATACTTATATGGAAAAAATCCTATGCTAGCGTATCTCGTATAATTTTATTATGTACAGAAAGCGAAATCTAATGCGCTCCGTGCGTGCCTGGCCTCCATAAGGTCCCGGTTCCGGATTCGATCATCCGAAGATCCCCCACTCACATAAACAAGAGTCTACATGAAAATTAACTTGGGTTGGGATACACTTGATGTGGTTTATTTTGAGGATATTTCGTGACGTAGCTAACGCTCCTCTGTTTTACAGAAAAAGGAAACGGACAAAGAATGGGAAAGTAAATCGGGGAACCGAAAGTTTTTATTTTAAATTTATGGTATTCGTTCTAAGAATAAGGATGTCGTATATAATTTAAAGGACATTTTGTACATTTTTTCCCGTATATAGAAAATGGTTTCAAATTATTGCGGGTAAACATATTTGTAGCAGTTGTAAATCTGGAATGTCCTAAAAAGAAGCTCGTTTAAATCATTGAAATTATGTGAGGTCTAGCAATGTACAGGACCATGCATGAGAGTAAAGTGTAAGCTAGAACCGCTTTTGCTCTAATGAACTATTTTTATCTAGTAGGGAAACTCTCGTCTTCTTGCTGTTTTACTACAATCTGTACTGTCGTCTTAGCTGATTTTGCATTTATATCAGACTATCAAGAATATCTCCATTAGTATCATTTAAACTTTAGTTTTTTTGAGACATCTCAAATCTTATTCGCCCTTTTCCAACTTTCAAAAGGGTAGGCTATTGTATAAACCTGGATTGTTACTTGCGGTTTTCTTTTTTTTTTGTTATAATATCACTTACATCCGTACCACAATTTGTATTCAAAGCTGTTGCAGCGGATGTGTATGAAACTATATAATAATGTGCTGCTGTCGGTCTATAGATATAAATAATGTTTTTGCGAACTGCATTATTACAAACTTTTAAAAATATTGAACAACGCTGATTGATCAACAGTGACGAGACTCGTCACCGGTGTGTGGGGCATGCACCCACAAAAAAACATCACTATGGCAGGTGTAGAATCTATCCAGGAACCGCTGGTCGTAGTACTTCAGGATAGCACCTCGTAGTTAGCCATGATTAGTAGAATCGTGATATTGGCACTTTGCATCATCTACTTTACCCATTCTTGGCGTGTCCGCCGAGAAACTGCGTGATATACATACATAGTACTTTACCTCACCGTATTCTCGATCCATCCACACCAGAAGACATAGGATGTATACAAGACGAATTATGTATTTATCTAACCACCCCAACCGATCCATCTCTTAGGGAACATCTCATCACAGATTGACAAGTCGGCAAGAGGTTAGCTGCCTCTCTATATTCCAAGAAAGAATTGTTTCCCCGATACAGAACATATTTTTCTGATATAATTATATTATGTGTAGCTTCCTAGTAGATTTCTTTCCGACTGAATACTGTACTCTACACTTATTTACTTAAATATCGGATTACAGATTCGAGTATTTGCTTTCGGTGCGTATCTTTATTATTTGTCATTTGATACATTTGCGGGATTGTGTTTTAGTCAAATTGATGTTTCTGAAACATGCAGTAAAATTGTAGCGTGGAAAAATATGAGAAAATCTTAATCGCGTGCTTATAATTTGTTTTTATAGACATGGATTAAAAGACTAGATACAAAAAAGCAGAAGGTGAAATAACTGGCTCGTTTTTTGTTCTATTTAGCTCTAGCAAAAATAGGGCGCCGCTGATTTCTAGTTAAGGTTTTTGGAATAGCAAGAATACATAATTTGCCCTCGAATTGGGAATTAGCCTACACAAGCACTAGGAGAATAGCGAAAAGCGAAGCACACAAAGCAAAATAAATTAGCAGTTTATTGTAAAATTTAGAAGATTGAGAAGAAGAAGGACGATAAATGTCATCATTCTTTAGCCAAATTGACGTGGCTTGATATTTTGTAAAATATTTTGAAAAATGCGCGAATTTTTTAATTACTAGAAAAGATAAGCCAAGTGCACGTCTCAGTTTGCACCATATTTGAATATACCATAATTTACGATTGAGGAATCATTAAAAGACACAGGAAAGCTGAATAATAAATTCTGGGACTTATAATTCGGATCATATTCTAAGTTATGGTATGTAGAAAAAACTTATAAGTAGTATATATAAGACAGAGCAAACAGACGGTAAAAATAGGCACCAATTTGGCAACACGAATTAGCAACTAGGCGTAACAAACTTTACCTATACTCAGTTTATACTATTTGCAGATGACACAACTGCAATAAATAGTCATTCTACGCTTGAGGACTTGAATCATACGGTAAACTGCATGAATAACAATATTGAAAGTTGGTTGTTGGCTAACAGATTGAATTTGAATAAAACTAAACTACAAACGCAAATTCAAACACTCAGAACAATAGGCGACATGGAAATGACTAAGCCAGTAACCTTGTTGGGGATCACGTTTGACTCTAAATTAACCGGAGTGCCACACTGATTTACTGTGTAAAAAATTAATGACAAAAGTATTTCTGATAAGGTCTCTATATAATAAACTATCCACTAGCTATTTGATAACTATTTATTTCGCGATATTTCACTCTGTAATGGCATATGCAATACTTGTGTAGGGTCATTGCACTCATTTACAAAGAATATTTAAAGTGCAGAGGAGGTGTATTAGATTAATTGCTGGAATTGATTACGACGCCGATTGCAGAAACGCCTTCAATGAACTTAATATTTTAACAACTCCGTGTGTCTACATACTGCAATGTATTGTCTTCGTTAAGGAAAACATTAATGACTACAGGCTAAATAAGGATTATCATGGATATTTTACTAGATCTAATGACTGCATAAGACCCAAATACCATAGGCCAAGTAGAAGTAGAGACGGTGTTAGTTACTTTGCCATAAAACTATTCAATATCTTACCGGAAACTGTTAAGAAATTGCCTTGGTGGTCTTGAAAAAAAGTAATGAAGAAATATTTAGTATCAAAAGCTTTCTTTACTATAGAGGAATTCTTGTCTAATGATTTCAATGATATACATGCATATATGTAATTTGTAATTTTCCCTTTTTCTGTCTTGACGTATGTAAACACTTTGTGGTACTCGCATGAATTCACATACTGATAGATATCAATAAGGAAATGAAAAATGCAGAATAAAACTACTAAAAGGATTTGGTAAGTCAATCAGACCTTCTAAGATTAGAGATACTTGACGTCTTAGAAGAAAATGAAGTATTACCTTTACGTAGGAGAGTGGTCACCAAACAAAACAACAGATCGACTAAATTGAGTATAAAGTAATATAGGTATATGAATATATGTATATGAAATCGTATTGCACAGAAAGGGTAGCGACAAATATACTCCATCAATATGCCGAATAACCTCAAATATATAAGACAAACACACAAAGAAAAATAGTAAGAGCAATGTAAAGAATTTGTAATTTATGGAAAAGTAGCTGGTAGTAGTGGCTAAGTAGCAGAACCTCAAAGCAATTATACGCGCACTCTTATAGAAAACAAGCACGTTTCCTAAAATTTTAATGAATTAGTATTATTTCCTTGCCCCACTTTTATACCAAAAGACGCTTCATAATAACGCTGACATAGAGGCACCTTCATCATATCAGTAAATTTGATATTTTTATTATTATTCATGTACCCTAGGCCTAATAAGTTCGTGGACACGGCAGGTAGGCAACCCTTGCCGAAGCTATAGCTGACCTTCTCCATCCTCCTCGTATGTACATCTAGGGTGTGAAAGATATCAAGCTTCGGCAAGGGTTGCATATCTGCCGTGTCGAACTTATTAGGTGTAGTGTACATACGTCATCATGTTCCCGTCTTCCAGATGATAAAAAAAGTAATAGTGTTACACTATCATAGTTGTCAAAATATACCAATTGCAAAATAGACACAATGCTAACACTATATATGTATGCAGTTAAAATAGTGTATCTATAAAATAGAAACTTTTCTTGCTCGATGTTGAGCACAATGTTATTCTGTGCACACAACACACACAAAAATCATTCTCTTCATAGCTGAAGTGAACGTAATCCATAATAAAGCGTATCCAAATCTAAATTCAGAAATATAGTAAGTACAAAAATTTTGTGCGAATAATAAGAAATGTCCTTGACTTATACTGTTCACTATTGCCAGAAGCTACTGCTCTGTTACAGAATAGAATGTATTAGAATACCTTCTATTTCAAAGCTGTAGACAAGCAAAAAATGTGTTGCAATTACTTTTTGAAAAAAAAAACGCATTTAAAAAGAAGGCTTTGGAAATTTAATTAGAACTGTTGATAGTTAGTCCGCAGTTAGTTAGTATGGTTTGTGTTGATAAATTTATATATTTTAATTCAGTGAGCACTGTTCAAAGTTCATTGTTCGACATCCTTTTAATGTCCGTCGCTGCCTTCAGCGTAAGATTATTTTGGTTTGGCCCAATGAATGAAGTCAAGTCGGGTCTATTTCATACAAAAATCAACTGGCGAACCAATATCAACCTGCAATAACGAGAGGCAACAAGTCATGCGGCGAGAATAAGCATGGACATTTTAAGAGAATCCCTTCCAAACAGACTTTTTTCCAGAAATGCTGCAATTTCGTGGCCAACACGGATTCCCCGTCAGATTATTTTCTTTGGAGGTACTTAAAGCCTAAAGTGATTGTGAATAAACCCAGAACGTTAAGAGAATTGAAAATAAAGATTCGAAATGAAATTAATGCGTCATGTTCTCCAAAATGTTATGCAAACATTTGCTAGATAAGATTTAACGAAACAATAGATTTAAATCATCAAAAACTCCCATTTTTCTAAGATAAAAATTTGTATTAATTCGTTTTATTGTTAAACTCAAGAAATTTTTATACGCTGTTTAAATTCCACACACAGTTCATTTTGCCGGACACGGTAGTTCAACGCAGAATTGTACTTAAAAATATATTACTAATTTGCCTACACCATAATTTTATAGGCGTCTTACTGGCCGTAGTAGAATGTACATCACGGACTTTAGTTATGTCCGGGCTCTAGCGGTACAGCCTGCGCTCCTGTCACTATTCCCTTTAAGATAAAACGGACATGGTGACAGGAGCGCAGGCTGTACCGCTAGATACCGGACATAACTAAAGTCCGTGGGTGTACATTTAGCTGTAAATATTCACTTACATTTGGCACCGTTGTATCGTTAAAATATATATCTGACCACTAGAGAAATTTTCATTAAAAAATAATTGCTTTAATAGGATTTTCAACGAGGAAAAAAATGACGTACTTATCTTTAGCACATTAGGTAGGTACAAATGTGGAGAAACTCCTAGCTGTATGTTTCTTCTGCATATTTCGAATATAATTAGCATAGGTCTCATTGCAAACAAAACTATCATAATATTTTAGTACTTGTATTTGTATAAGTGTATGTCAACTTTACATGACAGTTTCAGGAATGATTATATAGTTCTGTTATTATTAATTATAGAATTAATTGAATTCTGCGTTATATACTGCCTTCTAGATGTACATACCAGGTTATGGAAACGTATTGAAATCATATGAATTAAAAAAAACCAACAAGCGTTTGTTGGTTTTAAGCAAGATTTTATTAAAACACATTTCTAATCCTGCGATCGAATTTCATTTGATTTGCTTTTTTCAACTCAGACATCTTCAACATTTTTCAAATTCTTTTGAGCAAAGCATTGCAATCTTCTTTCTTTTGTCATATGTGCATGAATGTTGAAACACAAACTGTAATAGTGCAGTAGTTCATGTTTGATTTTAATCAAAACCGCAATTTCCCTCAATAATAATTTAACAGCTTATACAATCAACATAAATTTAAATACAACCATAAGGTAGATAATTATCAAAGATCGACTTCTGCCGATGTAGAAGTTCCATCGACAATTGTAAAGAAAATATTTCCGCAGGCTGTCGGCGTTAATGCCGTGAAAAGTGTACGCTTATACAAAATGATTGAAAAAACTCTATCGACGCCGGAGGGAACGATTCAAATGCAAATTACGTAGGCCGCTGTTGCTGTTTGTTAGTCACGGCTTATACGGAAATATAAAAAGTTCTACGTTAAACGGGAAAACATAATTGATGCACAAAATCTCTAAGTTGAAAATGTTGGCTGATTTTTCCGTTCGTGCACGATCGAATATTAAAGCATATATTGAAGCATAAATAATTGGAGAAAGAGACTTCAAAGATATGAGAAAATAAAAAAGGTATAAACGATTTATCAGGAATAAATCCATCTGCACTATTCTATTTATCTTGATTCATAGGCAATTAGCATCAGCACCGTATTATCACCAGAAAGGAAGACTGGCGCGTAATTTACTTAATGGACATATTGTTATGCATTGAATATATGGATATAACATGCATGGATAGTGAGATTATCAATTAATGATTGTCATAAATATAGAGGAATACTACAGAAAATAATTAGACTATGAATGACAATAGTAACAAATTCTCACAACAATTTTCTAAGGCGGTGAAAGGATCAACAGATACGTAAAAGTTTTAAGCATTATAAGCTTTTAAATTCTTTAATTTGCTATTTGTACTATTACATCTATGTCTACTATCAGATAAAAAAGTTTGGTGTTTCACGGAGAAGTATATATTGCCATCACGACATAGTGTAAATTCTCCAACGTAGCACCCACTGTAGCATTCTTCCAAAAAAATCATCTCAATCATAAGAATGTACGAAGTATAATAAAGTGTGAAAGTATCATTTTCATACAACGTGTGAATATATCTGTACATATATAATTCTGAGTTAAATCATATCAAATTTGCCCAAGATTCAAAATCAACTAATTCAATTCAAAACAAATCAACTAAGTGTAATTAAATCAATAATTGGAACCATATTGGACAAAAACTAAATAAAATTGCATTGAGTCCAAGCATTCTGAATTAACTACATCGAATTAAATTTAATAGAACCAACCTCTGAAGTACCTGTTAGTATAGAAACTTCAATTTGTTGCTTAACAACTTGAGAAACAACCAAGTATCTTGTGCAACTGCGAATGGATGAGCAAACTGACTTGAGCTTGTATATTCATCTTTTTTCATAAACTTTCTATTATTTTGTTAGTTTGCTCTTTATATCTCTATGTTGCTTTTGTGTTCTTTCGACAGGTTTGTAATTTTATAAGATATATCTTTTTTATTTCATTTCATTGACATATTTATTCGTCTTAGTGAGCAGTTTCTGGTACGCATTTGTTAACTTGGTCTATTTTGCACTGCTAATAGTAAAAATAGTCGTGCAAAAAAAACATTAACTTCGGAGTTCCCACTTATTAAAAAAATTACATGTAATGCAAGTTTGCCAAAGAAATTATAAATTGAAAAACGGAAAACGCAATAACAGCAACATACTATTATTAAACCTTTTATTAGTAGCCTTACATTTCGTGGTAGATTTGACATATTCGCTCATAGGTTCATCTTTTTAAAGTCCTTGCTCAAATGTTCCAAAAATAGTAGTCTGCTTTCTGAAAATTCTCCATCTGGATTGTTCGTTTTATTTATTATGAATGCGCTGATTGCTCCTACCTTGAGCATGCCGAAAACAACCACCAATGACCACCTTCTTGTGTTTCGCGTTACATTATAAGATGTAACCATCCTGTTGATTACATCGGCACCACTTTTTGTGAAATTGTAGAATTAGTAAGTCTGGTTTTTTATTATTATCAGTGTTTTCGTCTATTTACAAGTAGGTATAATGCATTTTGACTTTTTGGGGGCATATGAAGCTAGTGTCATATCGACAAAGAATGTAAAAAATGAAGACATTACAGGTCTATCTTTAAATTTTTGACTTGTTACGAAGACTTTCGACTGGATCGTATTGTGCCAACTAGTTAGGGGGTGATCATGCAACAAAAGACTTACAGGTTCCACGCCAGTAAGCCATCGATCCCTGTAACATTCCATCATGAGATGTGGTTCGCCATTCTTAGAATGATAGCTGTTACGGAATCGTCTGTCTTAAAGGGACCTTAAGGTTGACTTCCGGCAGACATCTTCAAATGCGACGTGTAAGAAGTTTTTCCACCCTCAACAAAAAAACACGAAAACAGTTTGATCCCATATTTGTTGGTTTTATTCGGAATATAGATACGAAAGCTACAGTGTTGATTTACACTGTTAATTGAATTTTTGAAATATGCCTCTAATGGCAGCAAGTTCATCCAACTTCTGTTGTTTATGCCTCGTATCGGTATCGTCGAAATGTATACATTTCATCACAAATATAAAGCATCGCTGATATCAGCTAGCAGCAAATAACTGGATGCCTGAGCTCTCCTCCGATCAAAATTCGTATATTTTTTGCCCCCTCATGCGGAGAACCGGCAAAATAGACCAAACCCATAAACGCTCTCATTTTCATTTTATTAATAAGTACGATTTCGTATTTATTCTTATAGCCTGGTGCTATTTTCTGTACATCCATACAAAAGTAATAACGTGACGAGTGGAAACCGCCACAAATGGAAAACACGGCTAACATTCAGTTGCACCTCCAAATGAGACTCCTGTTGTTTCATGTTTGGAATTCGCTCGGCTCATATGTACAATTAGTTTTTAATATTTGATTACAGACCGAATAACCCGCTATTACAGTTAAGAAAAAAGACAAAACGAACTAAAAACTTATGAAATGATTCTAAATGGAACTTTTGAAGTAATAATTTCTTGAGCTTATCAGTAGTCGTATTAAAAATATCTATGTCAGAACAAAAAGTGTTAACATTACGGCACATTGACAGTATTGGGGAAACCATACATGTAATTACGTATATTGGCAGCTGGTATGCAAAATTTTGCTGGAGTTCTGGTGATACGTGGTACAAATTCAGTTCTCCAAATAAACATGGATCACTTAAATCACCATGCAGGAACTTACTCAGGAAGAGTATTTGCGCTATTACCCTGCGATTTTTTGGAGAATATTGAAATGAAATTCTTTACATAGAGCATCGTAACAATAACCGTGGGCAAGAAAGACTACGTGCTTACGATAAAACAATGATTTTAAAAATTTAACTGACCACTTTCGATTAAGTCTGTATAGTTAGTATAACAGGGATGCCATACCAGTGAGCATTATTCAAGTTTAGATCTAATGAAACAATTATAAAAACTAATAAGCTGCTCTAATCTGAATGTGTCTGCCTCAATATTATTCATTCTTATTATGTTTTCTGTTTCCCTATGTGTACATATATGTTCATTTTTGGTCCGTTGTATGGGCTAGTTAGTTATCTGTGTCTCAAACTTTCCATTATCTCTGTACTTGATATTGTGACAAAGGTGTCTGATAATATTGTACTAATTTTTTATAAAACTATTCTCATGCTTCTTTTTTAGCTGTCAAGTTATTTCTTTATTAAATATATATATTATTTTGTTCCCTATAGCGCTTAAAGTTCTCTCTTTCCCATCTTTTAGATAAACTTTCCAACTATTTTTCTTTTTGTTTACCTTGTTTTTATGTCTTTATTCCACCAAGCTGCTTGCATTTTATTCTTAATCACTTTTAATGTACCACAAGTTTCCTTAGCTGCATCAATAAAAAACTAATGAGCGACAAATTATTCGATGGATAGTTCGCCGTAAATTACATTCGTTTCATTTGTAAAGCTGGTTTTACACTTCTCAATTTCTTGATCAATTTCTAGAACTTAAAATTGGTCAATTTCTAGTTCTTGAAATAGAACTTATTCTCGTATTGCACTTATCAATAAATTTGAAGATATTTTTAAGATCTTTTTATTGATTAATTTTAAATTCTTAAATAAGAACTCACTATTGCATTACACCTAACAATAAATTGAATTAAGAAGAGCAACTGTGAAGGGAGTTGTTGAGTATGTGAATTATTCAAGATCTGCTGGAAAATCGTTCTCTACTAAATTTAAATTTCGCAATCAACCATGGTCTAACCCACCACCTTCTTGTTATTCTTGCTTTTTCTATATTATTTTTAGCAATATTAAGGAAAATACAGCTTTTCCTGAAATTTTTTAATCTTTTTCGTTGCCATTTTGATCTTACTCTGCATTATGCTGCAAATTCAAAATTTAAAATATCCTATATTAATTTAGTCATTCATAATTGCAAATATTAGATTGTCGCTCAACGAGTTGTAATTGTTGCAGTTTGAATTAAAGTAAATTTGGAATTACTCTCATACAAGTCAACAAGTATCGCAGGTTAGCACTGGCGGTCACTACCCACTATTAAAAGAAAAATTACTATAAAATTGAAGTTAAATTGACGCAGAAATAGAACATGTTCTAATTCTTCAATTTCTAGAACTAGGCAATGTTCTTGAAATTGATCTATTTATTGATTAATGTAAAGCTACCAGCTACAAGCTTAAAATTGAAGAGAACTAGAACTAGAAATTGAACTTAAAATTGAACTTGAAATTGACAGATGTAAAACCTTAACTTGACATCAAGTCGTCTGAGTTCTAGAAATTGATCACGAAATTGACAAGTGTATAACCAGCTTAAAAAAGTGGATTCCATGGAGTACTGATCAAAATTCTCTACCTAAATGTAAAACCTTAATCGTGAGTATTATTTTACAAAGTGAAAGCACTGTTGCGGTGAAAGACGCTGTTCGCGTAAAAAATAATGCCATAAGTCATGGCATTACTGAAAGAGTAGATGAAAAACGATTTGTATGTCTCAAAAAAAAAGAAAGGTTGTAACAATAGGTAGTAAACCTAGCTATCTATATAGAATTTTCTTTAAGGTACTATTGAGAAAATTGGTATTGACACTTTTGATATTGTGAGAAGACCAATGCACAGCTAGTATAAAAAGAATGAAGTTCCTACATTGCAAAACTTATGGAAGTTTTCGAAAGAAAGTATCGTTGTATTACTACATTGTCGTACGTTATGAAGTTTTAGATAAAAAACTGGTCAGAAGAAAGGAAGGTATACTAGTTTTACATACCTCACTCCCTCAACAGGATTGGCTAAAAACGAGCCATTCCAGGAAATAATCGACAACCAATTGCAAATATATTCATATTTTTATTAGGTCTACGTCCAACAGTAGTACCCTCCAGAGTCACAACAGTTTAATTAGTTTATATAGCATTGCTTTCGATATTTCGTCGACGTTTTTAAACAGTTCGCCCTGACAAAATGTCGATCAAACATATTATCGAAGGATGAATTAACTCAAATCTCTTAAAAAGTAGTGCATAAGTAATCGGCCCTTAAAGAACATCGTCAAATGTGTTTCAACTGAGCCTAGAATATACTCAGTGACATTAGGAGTGTTACAGCCAGAAGGAGTAATTTGTTCAACTTGACCTTTTGGCATCAAAATAACTTTATTTAAAGATACTAAGACAGGATTGTCAACTTTTTCTTGAGAAAAATAATTCTTACTTTTCTGCGAAGAGATTCATGTTTACCAGATCTGACTAATATAGAAAAGCTTGTCTAACATGCAGCCATAGTTTACACTGTTCTCTTAAAACTTAATATTGATCTTTGTGGAAGAAGGTAGTTGCTACTGGTTACACATTCGGCACACGTTTAGGTTTTGTCACATCCCAAAATTACCGACTTCTAGCCATTTTCTGAATTTTTAAACATTCCTATTCTGAGCATAGCAGTAGCTATAGATATAGTTTATATTTTAATAACTGCTGTGTTCGGACACGTAGCCTTGTAAAAGTCTTTTTACATGCGAATTCTATGCACCAGATTTTCTTCCACACAAAGAAAATGTTCTGAAAAAATGTTATCTCTGCAAAGACGCATATGAATGGAACTTTTTTTTTTGTTCCAGGTAGCCTGGTTACGAGTTGATACGCAAACGATTCTAACAATTCAGAACCACGTGATCACAAAAAATCATCGCATCTCGGTCACGCACAGCGAACACAAAACATGGTATTTACATATACGTGAGGTACGGGAAACCGATAGGGGCTGGTATATGTGTCAGATAAATACGGATCCAATGAAGAGCCAAGTTGGATATTTACAAGTTGTCGGTAGGTATCTATTTATTTTATTTTTTGTTAAACGGCTGGGTATTTTGTTTTACAAATGTAACGGTTGGTGTGACATTGCGGCAAATAATAGTAAACCGCTTGCAAATTCGACAATTTATTTTGCGGAAAAAGCGTTTTGAGAATACTTTAATGAAATAAGTATAATTTTACTTTGTATGTTGTGTTTAAACACATTCGTTAAAATCGCGTTTACTGTTAAGATTATTATTGATGCGTATGCCATATATAGAGCTCTCTGACTTCACCGAGACGTTCAGCTTATGTTTTCAGTAAATATTTATCTAAAATAAAAAAAAATAATATTCAGTATTCATGGCGACATTGCATTTAATTGAAACTATGTCAATTTTAAACCTAGGCTACTAAGCGTATGTGAATTTGATGTAAAAATCTTGCTAATCAGTTAGAGAGAGTTAGAATTGAATACTAAACAGTTTTTCAAATAACTTTTTTTTTTTAATACTGAGAAATCATCCTGTCCAAAATATCAGTTAGCTGGGCCTAACACTTTCATTTTGTACCTTCTATAATATCATCAATCTCATTATCAGCATTATGACCAAGTTACAGCAAACAGTATCCATCATCTTTCCACACTGGAATGTAAGGAATCTAGTGGACAGTAGCAACAACTGTCTTGGCCAGTGATCGTGAGGAACTTATACATTTAGGAGTCATAAATTTGTTTCCAATTACTAGAAATATCTTAATTACTTCTAACCTAAAGAAACGCGCAAGTTTATTCAAAAATGTTGTTTTCGTAATTAAAGCAGTAAATCTGTTCGTAAAGTCCGCTGTCCGCTGTTGTTGTCAGTTTTCGTCTATCAGTTCCCAGCGTTCTGTTTGCTGGATATACACTACTTTTCGTCGGTCCATTTGGATTTCTATAGCCTTCATATTAAAAATGTGGTTCTTCAAATAGAGCGCATATGTATGTATATCTCACAATTTATTATCCATGAGACGATAGATGACGATGAAACACTCAAACTTAGTTTGGGAAACTTAGCAGTATTGCGCTGTTGTTTCGATCTATCAACCAATCTTTTGCATTTAAAGGGGTCTGTACATATTTAGATGTGAACTAATCGAATATGAGGCAATAAGTAACATATGGCAATACTCGACCGTAGAGCTATTAAGAAAAAAAAAACTTAAAACTTCAGTACAATCTTACCTTACACAAAACTTTAGGTTAAATGCTTAATAATGTTAAGGATGTGCATTTGCTAATGTCAAAAATATTCATTGCATTCTTACCTATAATGTGGGTTTCCGGGTGTTGACCGCCTCATGGTTAATAACATATATACAATACAAATAATATTATATACTATTATATATTATTATATATTATTATATCTTCCTATTACGGTCAACCCCCCGGAAACCCTCACTATAGAGACTCGGACCGTGGAAGCCTTCGATATCATTTAACATCTTACCTCTCTAAAAAAGCACAAATTTAGCAGTATTTAAGCACCAAAGCCAATATCCACGAATTGAACTGGCAAGATAATTTAAAAAATCTAATTACCACAATTCAAGAATCATGTATTGGATTTGTTGGTTTGAACCAACTCTGTTCTTTCGCACAGTAGTAATAGTAATATTTGGTCTAACCCATTGTAATAACAAATGTGATCTCTAGGGCAGACTACACATTTGGACAAATTACTATATTCTTATGACCTTTATATATGTACTTATCTTATGTTACTGATGCTTTTTTCCTCTTCTAGTTCAATTATAACACTTTAAATTCGATTAAAGATCAATTTATTGCAATTTTATCAAATTATGCTCTTGACTAGGTTTTTTGCCATGTTTTTTCCTAGTGCTTGAACAAAATTGTTAGAGCTTGACAAAAAAATACAGTGATATAAGGATTTTTTGATTATAAAGTTACATTTATAAAAAATATGTTAAATTGCCCATGATATTGTATACATAATCCCATATATCACTGAATTTCTTTGTCTGTAGATAATTTTGTTCATAGGCATGGCCAGTTGTTAATTAATTGAATTAAATGTCAATTTTATTCTACTGAAGAAGCTGTGCAACGAAAACCTAATAAATTTGTAGAGGTTCTGGAAGAAATTGACCATTAATCGAATTTAAAGTGTTATAATTGAGCTAGAAGTGGAAAATAGTGTCAGCAAAATAAGATTTGGACAAATCTAAACCATTTTGACCTTGCCACATATGTATGTCATTTGTCGATGTATCATCTTAAAACTAGTCCAAAACTGTGACGTCTAAGCAGGGCCGTATTGGGAAGGCTCAGGGGCTGCGACAAATTTTAGCTAATTTGCCTTATCCTGTTTTTGCTCTGAAAAGTTCACTATCACTGATAACCGGCGTCAAGACCCGCGTTCTTATGCGGCTTGTTCATGTAGTTAAAAACGATGTATACATTTTTTAAATATGTATTAATTTCCAAAATTTTAACGATAAGTATGTCATACCTTTTGTTAATTCGTTTAACGGTATGGAATTATACATTATGTGGTTTTGCTTCACATTCTACTAGATTGGTACAAAAAAACAGCCATAAAATACAGTCGTGAAAAGGGGAAATCAAATGACCTTTTGAATTAGCACACTATTTTGTTGAAACTAAAATTTTATGCTTCTGGCTAGCTAATTAGTTTTCGGAAATTGAAATTTCAGTATATTGTTTTAGTTGTCTTAAACATTGTTCCATTTCTATTGATTGGAAACGTTGTTGAAATATCCAGTGGTTATTACACATATTTGGAGGTTCAGCTACTGAATTTTTAATTGTAGCTTCAAGAGAGGAAATATAAGTCAATTAGATCTCTACAATATATAGATGTATGGTAGTTTATGTTTACTGCAATAGTGTTAGCAATATTTTATAGATTTGCGATCTTGGCGAAATATCCATAGGTATATAAACTCCCTTTGATGGGTCCATAAATTTTTCCTACTGGTGTTTATTTTGCAACTGCAAAGCGGTTTTCATTATTTTTCATACTTTTCTTTCATGTTTCATTTTGCAAGCACTCCAAGAGAATTATCAAAACATTACTGAACAGGTCTTATACGACCATTCAGCCCTTTGTGGTGTTATTTTATAATTACGCAGCACTCTTTGCTAAATTCAAAATTCCACCAAAGATAAATGTATAACCATACGGATGTAACCTTAAAACAATAAACTTACAATACAATTTTTTTATCTGAACAGATAAATTTGCAATAAATCATTATACATATATTGAGATATGTTTTACTAGAATGCATTTAAACGGCATAGTCCCATGCAACACCAGTACACTGTGTGTACTAATTTGCGCGTTATCTGAATTTAAGGTAATATGATAAAGCATGAATTAATAAAGGCTATATCTTCGACTAGTAGCAGAACAGAGACCTCTGTTTCCAATTTGTGACCTGCAGTGCTCTAACGATAGGTTTGTTCAGAGAGAGGATATTCACCGACGTAATTTCATGCATACAATAGAATTCAACATAGTGTCCGCAAAAACATTATTCAATACTATTATCTCACGCTTCTTCAATATTTAGACAATGTCCAATTTTGGATAACTTTAACCAAAAAGTCTGTATCTTGTGAGTTTAAGAACTACAATATGAACTTATCAGTCTGCCGAAATATTTCTGAAATAGTCCTAATATTTAGTGTTGAATTTTGACCAGATGTAGGTATGTAGGTAAATGAGTGGATACATCATTAGCAATTAATTGCGGAATATCCTAGTTTTTTTGTCTCAGGGTAAGCCTGGTTAGCGGGAATGGGAATTTTGGGTTGTTTTTTTCTAATGGCTCAAAGAAGAAACTAGGATCAAGTTACGACGCAATTTATTCACATATACACAACATACATACATAAATTAAAGTTAGTAATGGCTCCTGCGGTAACCATTTCCTAATACGTATTGCGTGTAGAGCATTTCGGCTGCCCGCGTGATTCAACTAATTAAATTGCTACATGTCCCATAGCTTAGACAGATTGTTTTGTTACAGTGTCACCCGACATTATCGACTATCAAACTAGTTCGGATTTAGTGGTGCAAGAGGGATCCGACGTTAGTTTGAAATGTGTCGCTAAGGGATCACCGGAGCCCTCCATTATATGGAAGAGAGAAAACGGCCAACCAATTTACTCGGCGATGAATCGCGAAGGTTTGGGTCATTTATCTTTTTTATGTGGTGCATTATAACTGTGTGGCTTTTCAGTCGGCACAATCGAAGGCCCGGTATTGAATATAAATAGGGTGAATAGGCATCAAATGGGTCCTTACCTGTGTATTGCATCTAACGGCGTACCACCTACAGTCAGCAAAAGAATACAATTGACAGTTCAATGTAAGTTTAAATTTCAATAAGTTTCCTTTGTTGAAAACGCAACGAACATTGTTTGCCTATGTGTATATAAAAGTTTTTCTACTGCCGTAATTACTTCATTTTTCTTAAAAGATTGTATAAATTCTTAATCACTATTAAACAAAACTGCTACATATTTTACGCCAGATAGTTTATTTTTGTTTTTATTTGACTCTCCAGGTTAATTTTCTCGGTAACGTTAGGTTAATTAACTTTTATCGTAAGGTATAGCATTTAAAGTGTAAAAAAGCTATCACTAATTGCGAAGGCTACAAGTTCTAACAAGTTTTTATAGTTCCGCGTTTTAAAACCGAAAATTGTAATATTATAATGTTCATTACACGCCCGTGCACCTCTTGCCATGAACGAATTTAAAGCAATATTTGTAGAGAAGATGTGTAAAGTCAGGTGGTTATAGGTGGGAGCACGCCGAAAAGACACACTAATAGAAAGAGGGACAACATCTGATGAGTCATCAAGGCTATTCAATTGTTTTTATAGAAAGACAAAATCTGAAATTATTTGCCAAAGGTTGTTCTTACTATCGTTTCGCTAATTCGCATACTATCAAACCAGATAAAAATATAATAAACACATGTTAAGAGCTTTCACCTTGCAAAAGTGTCTACAAAATACGATATAACAACAGTTTTTAAATCGGAACATACTTTATCAAAAATGAAATGATTTGTAACAGAAAAGATGAAATAAACAATTTGTAAAAAAGTGGACTATACAGCATAAAGTGTGACGATTGTAATGCTATTTACATAGGTGAAACTGGTAGAGCAATCAAACCCGTATAAAAGAACATAAAAAAACAAATACACTCCAATATTTTCCAACATTTACTCACTAGGTACTGGACATATGTAATTGTAACAAAGGTATGAAACTGAGTTTCCTTGAGACATACGAAATTGAAAAACATAAAAATAAATATAATTATCAAATCTTAAATGATTAATTAGATATCTCCACAGTTCCAATTTTCAAATATTTAAATAATTTCAAATTAATATTATACCTAGGTACACCTGTATATTTTCTGTTTCACCATACGCCATTTTTCTGGTACGATTCCGTATCTTGACTGCATGTACTCGTATGTAGTGTTGTAACACATGAGTATGAAGGAAATAGAGAATATCAAAAATACATACATATATTTTAACACGTTCGCTGCCCACATAAACTGAAAATTTCACTGAGAAGCCAACCAGCTAATGTAATATATTTTAATTTATATTTTTATTGTATGGGTTATTTTATTAATTTTGATGATTTTCTAATTATTTTGACTTCATGTCACTATCTGCGTGACATCGGCACTGGACTTCATTTTCACTCTAAGAAACCAATGTCACACATGTACAACATATTTTATGTGAAATGATGCTCGAATAGTATTAGATAAAGTAACGTTTATTATTAGGTATATTTATTATATTTACTTGTAACGTATTCAAAAACTCATAAATTTCAAACAAGCATGATTATACCTATGAAATTCAATAAAAGAAGCACCTAGACATAGTCCTGGTTCATCCCTACAGACTTAACATATGTAATACGTCATTTTTTGGACGTTTCTTCGATGGCACAGTCTGCATCGTTGCACTGAAATAGTTACTTTTGAAACTTCATTGTTTATGTACGATTAATATGTTGATCGCTCAAACCGCACTCATAGAAACAAACTGCAATACATTACAGTCAGGCCAGCATAAGTGCATCATCCTCGAACAAAAGCTAACCTAGTACTACGAAGATAGACTTGATATTCCCGCTGCCCTATGTCACAACAGTTGTGACACTGGCTTCCACCGAAAGCTGCTATGTCACAACTGTTGTGACATAGGCAGCGAACGTGGTAATAGTTTTTTGCAGATACATACATAAAATATCTACGATAAATGTTTCACATTTCAGACAGACAAGATCTCACTTTATATTAAAACACACGTACTCATTAAATATATTCTTTCTATATACAGGATGTTTCACCGGTAAAGGGACGGTCTTCTGTGTCTAAACGGTAACATTTTTATAAAAACTTTTAAAGCAATATTGTGATCAATGGTGGCTACAATCTAAAAATATGTTTTAGTATATACGGTGTCCCAAAAAAGTGTGACACATCAAAGTTATGTTTTTTCTTATGGAACACCAAATATTTAGCAGCAATTGTGAATTCTATGCAAAAACTAAGACCAACTTTGATAAAGGTTCCCTACATGTAACTATCACAGTTTTTAAGATATTTTTATTTTTTGTGAAATGCAATATTTTTGAAAAGGTTGTTTAATTTCGACATGCGTTGATTTAAAATAAACGTATTGTAATCTGAAATAATGCGATAATGACCTAATCGATTACTGTACGTAGTACTCTTGAACGGTTTACAGGGGGTTCAGAATAGGACGTTCTTTTACCTGTAAACCCCATCAACTTGATTATTTTAAATGGAACACCCTGTATTTTATTTATTTTTCAGAATGTGATTTTAGTTATTTTTCAAACTACTGTAGCAGTTACTCCAATTTGTATAACTATTAAGTAACAAAACTTAAAAATTATTTCAAGGAAGTGTTCAAAATGTTCATCACGTGCATTGATGCAAGCTTCAACTTCGCGTTGCATGCTTTCGAAGACATTGATTCATGATTCAAATGTAATTATTCTTTGACAGCTTATTGCGCTAAATTGTATGATAAGCCTATAAAATGAGAAAATATAACATACTATTTCAATAAATTAATATTAACTTCGATTTTTTACCAGTCTGTTGAACTAACTGACGCAATAGTTTTGTGGACAAGTTGGTACTTCCTTAATTTTGTTTTCTGTAAGAACTGTCTTACAACCAGATGATTTGTCTTTACAATCACTACCTGTTTCTCGAAATTGGTGTACAAGTCGATAAATGTGTCTGATTAAAACTAAGTCATAAAACTTCATCTGGGAACTGTACATGGAATTTTTGAACACATAAATCTACAGAGTATATCAATGCTCCTTCCGCTGTCCATTTCGGAAATAAGCTGAATTTTTCATCTTCTAGTATTGTAAAATAAATAAATAAAATAAACGTTATAAAAAGGATTACAGACGGATACGCAATAACTTAAACCCTAAAAACACAAAATGTACACACCTAGGTCGATGACAGAAGTCAGGATGACAAGAATGCGATCCAAATGCAGATAGTGGTAGTCAACCATTTTTGTACCTTAGTACCTACATTTTTCTTTCCTTTTGAGGGAAAATCTTCAAACGACACCTGCTAAGATCTTGGGCGCAGGAAGTGTCGGATTTTTAACGAGTAAACCCCTCAGCAGATCAACTAAAATATTAAACACAGAAAATACATTGTTTGAACAATTGAAAAGTTCACAAAAATAGAAGTTGAGACGTCATACACAGAAGAACTTCATATTTTTCTATTTTCTGCTTTATTTTTCTCGGTATAGGTAGCTTGTTTATAATTCAATATCATTTAGTAACTTTTTTCATTAAGCAAATAGCTTTAATCCTCTTAGTATTTGTTGCTGCAAGAGGTTATTTAAATTGTTTATTCATTTTGTTAACAACATGCTATACAATCTGCCATCAGAGATTTCTAGTTTCTGAAAATCGGACATCTTTAAACTTCCACCACATTTCAATTCTAATTATTCTGTATCTGAACAACCAAGTGAGCAGGATATTAATTAAATTAACCCCAATTAAATATCGTTAACTATATCGGCGAATACCTAGCGAAAAAACTTCTCAGGCGTGGAGATATCATCGAAATTACATTGTTCCATGATAAGGCATATACTGACTAGGATATCACATCTCTCACAGACGATGAGTTTGAATTACAACCGTATGATTCGTACATCAAGTGGGTGTTTAGTTGATATACCAACACATATAGGTTACAATACATCCGATGACAATAACCGATAGAACATTCCGAATTAGACCGTACTTTCCTTAACTAAATTTGCGTGCCTAACTTATACATGTATAACTTACAAAATTAATAGAAGGAAGTTACTCACGTTAGGTAAATGTGATTATGAAGCACTGATAAAGAAAATACCATCCTCATATTCACTACATCCTCGAATTCTACCTGTAAACTAGGACGATGTAAGTGTGAACAGTTATTTTTAAGTTAGCAAATTAAAGTCGTTCCAGTTTAAACCTAATTAATGTCACGTTGTATTTAGTGTTCGTTCGGAAAATGCTTCGAAACTCCCGAGTGCCCCAGTAATGCGTTCCGCAGAAGTATTGAACTTGATCTGAGGATCTACTGTCGTAATTAAAAGTTATGTTCGAAGTTGTGCTGATGTATAAAACTCAGATATTGATCACATCTATATAATGCCACTCAACTTGTTTCCGAAAGCGCAACGTTATAGGTTCTTTACTAAAACAATGTGATTATTTCATCTGGGATTAATCAGTGGAACATGTAAATTCTTGCCAACTTCCAGAACTATTAAAAAATTGTCTAATATAAATAAAATTAGATATTTTATGTTTCATAGTCGGAACATGATATTGCAGCCGAGAGTGTTATATCACTCGTTTGTAAAGCTTACTTTTAATTATGGAGTTCTAGAAAATGAAACACGTTAAATTTTAGTCTCCAAAAATTGACGAGTAATAAATCGCTAATACTCCAACTGAAATATAAATAGATAATTGCTACTATTCCCAAAAATGTATTATACCCCAAAATAAAACGAACTTATTTAGCACATTGTCTTTTCAATTTAGTTAGTTACGCAAAATAATCCAGAACATGCTAAGACGAGAACAATAAGTTGTATCATAGGACTCGTCTTCTTTGAACTCACTTACTTTGTTCTTTCCTCTAATTTGAATAATTTATTGCTGGACTTGGGCACACTGAGGTCAGCTCAATTTGTGACTAGTCATACAGGGATCAAAATATATACATATGTTAGCTGAGGTCCTAGGGAAGATGAAAATAATATAATTTGAAAACCATAACAGACAGAATAGTGCTCTTTGCATAAAATTTAATCCTCTACAAAAAAGGCGGTATAAATTTTTTGATAGCTTGCGCCGTTTCGGCTGCGTCTACAAAAGAAGTAACTTTTCATGATATTTTGATTCTTTTGCAGATCCAGCCTCAACGGCGTAAGTTATCAAAAATTTTGTAAGAGCTGGTTTGTAGTGCATGAAATTTTCTACAAAAGAGTCTTACGATCACTATTCTATCTGTTATGGTCTTCAATTTATACTGTTACAAACGTGTCATAAGTGTGGATTTTTCCTGTGTTTGCCTAATTTAGCATGCGAATTAAAATATTTCGTTTCCTGCGTGTTTGGGATGTCATTATGGTTCTATTATCTTCATATAATGAAGGTTTCCGGGTGTTGACCGTGTCATGGTTAGTAAAATGTAGCGTGGTTGACACGTCGAGTTACTGTGACCTTCTGGTATCCACCCAATTAACATCTCTGCTCCTAAAGAAGCCGCGTACATTAGTGGCGAAACGTGGAGTTTATTGTATATCTTGTGCATTTTATTTTTATTTTGTACTGTATGTATTTTACTAACCATGACACGGTCAACACCTGCAAACTCTCATTATAGAGACTCGGGCGGTGGAAGCCTTCGCTATCATTTATTATCTTCATGTTCTACATAGTTAAAATATCGTTTAGCCATTAGATTCCGTTCAAAAGTTGTTTGATATGTAATTATGTCATTCAAGTCTTGTTATCTTCATGTTATGGTGTCGTTAAAACGTGGTTTAGTTATCTTCTTGTGTTCAAAAGTTATTAAATATTATGCAATTTGGTAATAGAGGTAATTAGAAAACCGATTTTGACTGTAGACTATGGAATACTTCATGAGGTCCTTGAAGAAATCCAAGAAGAGAAAAGTATATATCGTCCCACATGCCTTAAATACACTAGGGTGACAGAGTAAAATAGACACCAGGTAAAGATTTATGGCTACGTAAATATCCAAATTCTAAGAATTAAGTAATAAATGTCTATTGACATTAGGGTATTGGCTAATGTGTAGAAGGGATTAGGTCAGAGTTTTGTATTGTTACAACTATTCCACGCTTACAAGGTTCGATAGATCTTAACGAAGCAAGAACGACAACCGCGTGCAAGAATGAGTAGAGGATTCGAATTTTTCCATGGCCAGGGCAATTACCGGGCATGAGGAATGACTAAATATATTCGAAAAGACCATTAATAATTTAATAGATTCCATGCCCCGACGAATTGCAATTCTTCACACCAGCAAAGGTGGATTGACTAAATATTAAATACATTTAGTAATTTCAAAATATGTTATGTATATAACTAGAATATTTTTTTTATTTTAATTAGTAAGTGTCTATTTTACTCTGTCACCCTAGTGTATATAAATTCTCTCTAACCTGTCTCTATTGTGGCTGTTTCATTAATTTCCCAATTAAGTTCTCCTTAATATGAGATCGAAGGCTTCCACGGCCCGACTCCCTATGATGAGGGTTTCCAGGTGTTGACCGTGTCATGGTTAGTAAAATATATACAGTGCAAAATAAAAAATAATGCACAAGATATACAGAAGGTTTTTGCCTTTAGCGTGGTTTACACGTCGAGTTTCCGTAACATTCTGGTACCTCCCCTAGATAGCCTCTTTGCTCCTGAAGAAGCCATTGACATTAGTGGCGAAATTTCGAGTTTTTTATTGTATATCTTGTGCATTACCTATTTTTTATTTTGTACTATATGTATGTATATGAATAGGCGTAGGAAATTTTCAGTAGTAATATCCCTAGGACAGTGATAATCACGAAATAATTTTATTCGTTTCCGAGAGCACGTTGCTTGGTAAAATCCCGACGCCGTAGGCGGAGGGATGTTACCTGAAGAAACGTGCTCGAGGAAACTAATAAAATTATGAGGATTTTTCTCTGTTCGTGGGATATTTGGTCAGAAAATTTTTGGCTTTTTAAATTAAGGTTAACATTTATTTATTAAAAGAACAATTATTGAAAGTATAATGTGAGAAACTAAATGAGCTTGGAGAAGTTGCTGAATTTGTTTCCAATTTATCTATATTTTTCCTATTTAGTTCTCCAAATCGTGACATTTCGAAAATTAAATTTGAAACTGTCAAGTTTTATATAAGCAGTGATATGACATTAAGTCAGGTGACAGCCGGGGTGTTATCGCTAGTGATAACATTCCGGGGTAGTTATCAGTATAATCAAATGTTGATTGGATATCCTGATACATGTGACATAAAAGGATTAATTTTGGTTGGTCGAAAATTGAATCAAAAAATTTTCAACTTAACATTTCGCTTATCAGGCTGTCAGCTTTCTGAGAAGGTTCCTAAAACTGATGTGGCTTTCTGTTCCGCGTTACATAATTTATTTTTTCTTTGGGGTACTAATTTGTAACGGTTACAGATTCCCGAGCTGTATCTATTTTCAATACTGCGATTACGCCGACAATATCAATAGTAGAAATTACTCAGATTTTTGGTAATTTTCAGTGATTCGCGGTTGTGGCAATAACCGGGTATCAATATAATAGTGTAAGCAGTACTTGAAACGCAGGTGGTAGTGAGGTGGATTACATACTACTCGTTCGTGTACATTATACAGCCTAAGTTGTACTTTATTTAGCTGAATAACAAGGTGCTTTAAAAATATGATGCAAATAGTAAAATTTTTCTGTATGTAATCTTCACTGATTGGATTAATTTCAAAGGCTCGTCCAGAAATTAGTATTTACGTCGTCTATATATTTTTAATATTATTTATCAACTTGTTAAGCTTGTATTATTTCTTCGTGATATTCTTCATGACAGGTAGAAATCATCTAAAATTAATTATAGTTAGTTTAGAAAATATTCGGACAAAGTTTCTTGGGTGATGTTATAATAATAACCTATTGCTTAATATATTCAATTACCCAGTAAGAATATTTCTATGAGCTGTTGTACTTGTGACTATTTGTTCTTTTTATTTATAATCTATAGTAATACCACTTCTTTGGTCATCTTCCGACATTTCACTTTAACATACAGATAAAATTCCAGCAATTTTTAATAATTATCTTATTTATATTATATATATATTTCTTATTTATGTGTTGCTCTCTATCCGTTCTAACAATACAGTTTAGTTACAGCACAGTAAATTGTGCCATAATTATCACACTCTGTAATGTTTTGTATTGAAATTGTTTTCTTAGACATTCATAAAAAACCATCAAAATGCTGGTAAAACTTTAATAAGCGAGCCTAGTAACCTGGCCTTAATTATTTTTTTACAGAAATTTGAGTGACCGCTGCAAAGAAAAACTCCCATACATGTTATAACTGTACAAAATTTACCGCTAAATGTATTATGCTAAACTATATATGTAATCCAAGTGTTAAGTGTTCTACTGGCGTTGTGGGGTCGCTGAGACCCCCGCAGATAATATTAGCGCTCTATTATCTAGTATTGTCATAGTATCAGCATGTGGCTCCATCTACCTTCAAATAAGGTACTTAGCTTGCGACAGGCGTAGACAGAAATGAGTTAGGGCCATAGGTATTGCTAATATATGTAGACAATGCGCAGAATAGCAACTTTGCTTTTTGCAATTTTTTTTTAAATTAGTATGTTTTTAAGAGTTTTACACGTCTTTTTGTAGGATAAACTTTATATTTTGAAATAACAGAAGGTACAGCATGTTCACTATCTGTTACACTGTTTTTTT